>BPTQ01007109.1:0-32940 GCA_019973895.1 Chrysanthemum seticuspe
TAGAAAAATATAAAACCAACAAAAAGAAAATAGAAAAATATAAAACCTTCAAAAAACCATAAAAATCAGAAAATTTCAAAAATACCAAAAATATGTTTTTCTCAAGACATGTCTTCTGGTATCGATAACATCTACGGTCTTAGAAATGTCATTCAATAATGGCACGGGACCATAGATGAAGTTCGAGCAGGAGGTGTAAATATTCTTTTCTAAACATGTCTCAAAATATGGCTTACAGTTATTTCAGACTGTAACCCGCGCTTCAAAAAATGGCTTGCAGTTACTTCAGACTGTAACCCGTGCTTAAAACTATGGCTTGCTATTATTTCAGATAGCAACCCGTTCTTTTAAAGGAAGGAAAGTGTTGCGCTAAACCTATATTCAAAATATTTCGTGCACTTATCCTAAAACACTTTGAGGAAAGTATGTCGAAGGACTGCTGTTCCTACACAAATGTTTTTCCGTCTAAAATTCTTCAGAAAAATATTTGTTGTTTTCCAAAAATGGTGGTTGAATGAGTTGCTTTAACAACAATCAGTTTCAGAGTTTTTATTAAATCTGGAAACTCAATCAATGACTTCAGCACTTTTAAACTTTTCACAAATTGAGTCATTGATTGAGGGGGATAATGTTTTAAAATCTATATCATCTAACGGGCTCTCTTAATTATCCTAATATGCTTAATTAAAAATGATGTTAACCTATGTTGAAGGACTAGGTGCCTAGGATATGATTGCTAGGATTAGATGATTAGAGTTTGATGTACACATTATTCCCATACATTTATATGATCTGATTGATATGTTACATTGACTTTTATTAGTCGTTTGCTGTTTGGGTGATGTCGACCACCATATATCTGTGTGTGTTCACTAACGTATGCAGATATAATGGATATAAGAATGTTCCCGATCCGGATCCCACTAATGAAGATGATTGGATGCCGAAAGGAAAGGGTAACTGTTTCTTGGGTTGACAAATGAAGAAACGGAACTTAATTGGACTTCAATGGAGAGTTGGCATAAATGCAACGTAAGAGGTCTCACTGCATCAGCAGATGGTTTTCTTCTAAGTGATTGAAGAAACGGAGCTTAATTTGACCTCAGTTGGCATTCAAAATGCAACGTAAAAAGAAGTCTCACTGCATCAGCAGATGGTTTTTCTTCCAAACCCTACAGCAACAAAAACAGAAGCTTCTCATCCACCTAATGTATCTTTGTGCAGGGATTATAGTGATGATACCATTTTTCTAAAACTTTGAATAATATTGTTTTTGAAAATGGAAAAATATTGTTTTGAAAATAAATTGGACTAAATTTTGAAAATCACCGGACTTCTTTTTATCAAAATCTAAGTCACTCAATTATCGACTTCGGTCATCGATTGAGGGGGAGAGTGATTTAAAATAAATTATTTTCAAACAATATTGCTTCATAAAAGTCCGGATTGTACAATATAAGTGGTGATCTAAAGATTTAATGTTATGTCATGGTATGATTTTTTCTTTAGAATCAAGGTCTTTCAAAATGAAATTTTTTCTGTTCTTGTTTGATTGTGAAATTGTTTTGTTTTACTTAAAAGATCTCTTAAAAACTATCATACCTGACACTAACAATCTTTAATGTCTTAAAATGGTCTATATCTGTCATCTTTCAAAATTGAATCTTGCCACGTCTTTCCCCAAAATTTTATAAATGATTTAAATCAGTTGGGATCACAAATCTCAAATGGTTTGATATTTCTGATCGGGGTAGAGATCGTGTTTTAAATCTCAAATCTGTTTTAAATGGAATTGGTTTTAGTCCTTTTAAGGCACTCTTGCCTCCGTGTGCAAAACGATTTCAATATACATAATGCACATGTTGAGGAGGAGGATTTATCCAAAAACCAGATGAGTATTTAAACAAGGCCACATTTTCTCCCATGTTTTCTAAACCTAATTAAATCACTTGGGATCCAAAATCTCAAAGGATTTGATATTTTTGATCGGGGGAGAATTTGTGATTTAATAATGAAATTTGATAAAAGTTGATCGTTTTGATTCAGTTGTGCAGGCTGCTCTCTCATATGCGCTAAACGCTTTCGAATCTCGAAGCACATATTAAGGGGGAGCAAAACCATCAAGGTACAAAAGTTTTTTAAAAGAGATTATAAAGTACCTTGATTGTGTTTTCAAATGGTTTTCTTAATGGATTTTGTGATTGTGGATGTGCTTCAAAAGAACTCTTGCCTCTATGTGATAAAATGTTTTAAAATATCCTATGCACATATTGAGGGGGAGAATTTTACCAAGAAAATCAAATGGCTTTTTCGTATGAAAATTGTGATCAAAGAAAATATTTCAAAGTCCTCTTGCCTCCATGTGCCAAACAATTTCTAAATCACACGCACATGTTGAGGGGGAGGTTTTCTAAATGATCAAAACTATTAAGGTACAAAATGCTTTGATCTCGTATCACAAGTACCTTGATTGTTTTTCCAAATGATTTTTCAATTGGTTTCATGAAGGAAAGAACAATACCAAAAGACCGACCAATTTACTTTATGCATGGTGTTATAAGGATGGTTAGGTTAGGTATTTGTTCTCACGATCCGCCAGAACCGGAGGGATCTACCCAGGGACAATCCACTAGATAGTGTAGAGTCCTTAGGTATATTGAAAAAAGTAGAAAAGTGAGGAATGGGAAGAGTGCAGACTGAGACTGAGCTAGTACTGGAATAAACCCAACAAGGTTCTAGTCATGAAGTCTCGGTAAGCACTGAAGTGGTTGAAGAATGAAAAAGAAATGAATGATAAAAGGGTGAAAAGAAATAGCCCTCCATCAATTCAACCTTAGGGCAGAAACCGGGTTCAATTCATATGCTACTGGTGGTTACTGAGGTAACACTGGTATTGAAGACAAGACATCATGGACCCAGTGATGCACTGCACTAAACTTCCCAAACCACTCAAGTTCCTCTTAAAAGGGCTTGTTTCATTCTCACGGGGAACCGACATTATCTATCGACTTTCTCTTAGAGATTGTTGATATTGAAGAAGGAGACCCTCTCCCTAGTCTCCGACACAGGAACCAAAAGTGCACTAATTGAGTCTAGAGCCAAGAGATCATCCACAATATCTCGTTAGGACACTATATTTATGAAGACTTGCTGTTTCACACAATGTGGAAAGTAAGAATATATTAAGAGTTCTACGCATTATCCTTGTGGTATTGCCAGAACATCCGAGTGATATGAAAATATTCACGATGAAGATGGAAATCCTTCTAGAGCCAACTTCAAACAAGCTCTTGGTGGGTGACATGTGAGATCTTCTCGTAAGATCAAGCTTGTGACAACTGGATAGAAACAATGGGGAGATTCACTCGTGAATCAACCTTGGTCCAGGATTGGAATTGACGAATGCTTTTGGAAAAACCGTTCGATGTGCAAACCTTCTTTTCTCTAGCACGTCGAATGTGTATTCATTTCAAATTCAAAAAGTATATCTGATTGAAAAATACTTTTAGAAAAACCGTTCGATGTGCGAATCTCTTCTTTTCGCTAGCACGTCGAATGTGTACTCATTCTCTAATACAAAAAGTATTTTTGCTTGAAAATTGATCTTACTCATAAAACCTTCGTAGTATTGCAAAACTCTTTCTTCAAGCAATACGCGATTGTTTTTCAAATCATTTTTCATCAATCAGTGAATCTCAATTTGCTGGTTCACTCACTCCGTGTTGTCTTCTTTGAGACGTTCCGGTTTGAGAACAGCTAGAACAGCTGCGAAAACCTGTCAAGGAGATTCTTAGGAATCCTACCTGATCACAGGCAGTACTTGTACTGATCAACGGGGAACCGTGGGCCGTGTACCTCAATTCAACGAAAGTGATCAAAGACACTTTCGTGCGCTTTATTGCTAACTGTCGTATGCAGGTACACCCCGACGATTGCAGCTGATCAGAATTGAGGAGTCAATCCAAAGCCGCATGTTCACATCAACCACACTTAATTGAAGAAATCATGACTGGTGCATATCTACATAACCTGGTTCTGATATTTTTATACTATGCTTCTGCTACGCTGCTGCAAATATCATGAACCAGTAAGGCTTCCGCTACTCTGATGGAAAGATGTCATGATTCAACAGTGTGAGCATGTCGGTCCAAAAGTCACAACTTCACATGATGGCAACACAATAAAGGGTGATCCAGAGATTTACTGTGGCTGATGATCTCAATGAAAGCTCGAAGATCATCAAAGATGTGGATCAGTTAAAGGCCTCCACTAAAAGTACAAATCAGTGCGGACTTTGAAGAATCACTACTAAAGCACAAAGATTGTTGAAATGAAGAATTGAAGTCTACGAGCTCAAGAACAAAGATAAAATAGAATGCTAGGATTCGAAATGTAAAACATGGGGTGACCTCCCTTAGGGGGAGATTGTTAGGAATTAGAAAATTCCATAGTGAAGAGTCGGTCACCCCTAATATTATCTAGCATAAGTTAGCTCGTAGACATATCGTTATTTACGTTGTTTAGTAGTTTATTTATTAGTTTGTAGCGTAGTATAGCTTAGTGCAACACCGTGGAGGAAGGACGGGTCTTTACCCACTGTATCCCTGATCCACAGGCCGTTAGGAGGTCGTGTCTTATGTAACTATAAATACCCCTTCCATTCATGGAAGGGGTGGTGCTTTTCAATCTAATATTCAACATTTGTGAAGTAACTCTCTACCAAGAAAACACCCAACTCTCTAACTTTCTCTCTCTAATGGCTAACATGTATTTTGATCTCCCAAGACCACCCGAATCATCAAACACATAAAAATAACGATCCTACAGTTTGCTACTGCAGGGGAAGTAAAAAACTTAGTAAGAGAGCATTCAATAGAAACTAGGAGGGAGTTGTTTTTTTCTAAAGAATGACAAAACAAGAATAAGGGTCAGGTGTAGGGGTTGTGTTCCACTTTCAGGCCCAAGTGAAGGTCCTGGACTGGATATAGGCCCATCTAGAAGTCCATTAAACAGAAGGGGTATAAATGCATTGCTTTCTGGCAAAAAGGACCCTTCAGAAATACTCTGCCCATGGCTATTGTTTGTCGGCAGGAATGGTGAAACAGGTATCTGGTCAGTCAGAACATATAATTAGCAACACACTTGTTTGCAATCAAGGGAAGTCAGAGCTTTTGACCTTCGCTATATCTCACAGAAAATTACAGCACAAATTGAAACAAATCCACAGCTTCCTGTCAAGTCTGTGCATAATCAACTTACCAACCAATACGAGCTTCAAGTGTCCCTGCAGAAGGTTTTAAGGGCCAAAAACCTAGTAATAACAGCCATCAGGGGTCAACTCAAGCTACAATTTACCATGTTGAGAGATTATGTTCAAGAGTTGCAGAAGACAAACCCTAATACAACAGTGGTGATGAATGTGGAACGACCTCCAGATGAGGCTCTTCCAACCAGAGAATTCAAGAGAGTGGATGTTTGTTTAGGTGCACTGAAGCAAGGATTTAAAGAGTGTGGGAGATCGTTGTTGGGGCTGGGTGTTTTTCCAATTCGTGGTCCTTTGAATGGTCAACTGATGACAGCTGTGGGAATTGATAGCAACAATGGTATATACCCTTTAACTTATGCTTTTGTTGAATCAGAAAACATAGGATCATGGACTTGGTTTCTTCATTGTGTATCCGATGATATAGCACTTGGGCAAATTTCAAGCATCACTTTTATTACTGACATGGAAAAGGTACTTCCTTACTCTATTCATGAATTTAAGTCTCTCTGTTTTGAAACAGACAGTAAACATATTTGATTTTGTGCAGGATATAAGTAGAGCTTTAGCAGAAGTTTTTCCAAATGCAGAACACAGATTCTGTATTAGAAGCATTCACGAGAAAATGAAACTGCAATGGAAAGGTAGGGCCTACAAAAAGCATCTGTGGAAATGTGCAACAGCCTCAACTGTTGTACAGTTTCGGAAAGCTATGGCTGATCTCAAGAAACTTAATCAACCAGCCCATGATTGGTTAAGTAAGATACCACCGATCCATTGGTCAAGGTCACATTTTTCATGTAAGTGATCTATCTGTTTCAGTTAATTTGTATTTGTTAATGCAATATAAACAGTTATAATTAATACATGTTTAGTACTGTTTATCTTTAGGGAGAGCTACTTCTGATGTGTTACTTTATAACATGTGTCAAGTGTTTCATGACAAAATAATTGAGGGTTTAAGCAAACCAATTATTACAGCCTTAGAATAAATCAGGGAATACTGTATGAAGAGGATAATGCATGTTCTTATGGTGATTGAGAAGAGTGATGAGCCACTAACACCAACTGCACAACACATGCTAGAGGGTATTAAGAAAGAGACTGTTAAGTATAATGTTTTATGGAATGGGGGAACTAAGTTTCAGGTTAGTGGACCATGGGGTGACCAATGTGTAGTTAATGTTGTACACAAGTCTTGTACTTGCAGAAGATGGGAGATAATAGGTTTACCATGTAAACATGTTGTTGCTACCAATTGGAATATGGCTTTAAATGGGCAACAAGTAGGAGCTGTAGAAACATGGGCTCATCCTTGTTATTATCTTCTCACTTGGGAGGCAACCTACAAACACCATGTCCAGCCTATAACTAGCAGCGAACATTGGGAAAAATCAACTGTGCCAACAACAATTGTTCTGCCGAAATCCGAAACAAACCCGCCTACTGTTAGAGGTAGAAAAAGAGTTAGGATAGCTCCTGAAAGTGAAGAGATTGTGAAGGATGGTAAGCTGTCAAGAACTTGGAAAAGTGTTAAGTGTAGTATTTGTGGCATTGCTGGACACAACCGGATAACATGCCTAGGGTATGGTGGAGCTGAAAGTAGTCGAACTGCCAATAAGGGAAATGTCAAACAAGTTCCTACAAAAGCTGCAGCAAAAAAGACACATCCTAAAGGTAAAAAAGTAGCAGCAGATAAAGAAGCTGAAGGTACAAGTGTTGTTGAAAGTCAAATTAGTGCAGTTTAAGGAAGTGGTGTTCAATCTGAAAATCAAGATCCAGCAACTGAAGATCCCATCATACATGCATGCTGGGATTGACACTGGGATTGCGCATGCATGCTGGGATCGGGAATTGCTTCATCTTGATGTTGCTGGGATTGTAACTGGGATGCTCAAGTGATGTTCAAGCAGTTTCTGCTTCAACCCAGCCTGCTACACGAAGAATGACTAGGCAGCAGGCTGCACTAAAAAGAATGATGGCCTCACCATAGGTCAATTCTGTTATGCTAATTATCTAGACAATGTTTCATCTAGTTTATTTCTTATGGACAAGTTATGTATTCTAAAAACATATGTGTGTGTGTGTGTCTAACTGTAGTTCTCATGCTTTGAAAAGTATGCAATTTTATGCATTTGAAATTATATCCATTTGCATTAACTATGGAATCATGTCATTATTGTGTATTTTTTTTAGATTGACTAAGCTTGATGTGTGAATAAATTTTATCAAAAGTAACCAAAGCTAAACAGAACCTCATAATAATGTTGACATTTAAAAGTCAACCCTAAACAAATTGCTAACCATGTGTATACCCATAAGGCATTGAAAATCATAAACAAACCAAACTGAATACTTCATAACAATGTTACTACACTTCAAGATACTGAACATTAATCATCTCGCCTCATTACATAAAAGGTAAAAAAGTTATCCCAATGCATAAACAATGAAGAACAACATCCAACTTAGCACCAGGTAAATCTTCCACTTCCACACATCACCTTCAGCAGCTACTAATCTTGCCTCAAGCTCATTTCTCCCCCTCAAAAGGCCTGGTATGATCATTCTTGAGAGAGCACAGATTTCAGAATCATACCATCTTATCCACCGACAAGAAGACCCCTATTGATGATTATGACAAGTCATTAAACAACCACCACTGTTACAATGTAGTTTGCTGCTTGCGAAAACAAACTAACACAATAAATATTAAGACGCACTTACTTCAACAGGACAACCAAAGAATCGACGGCCTGGGTTGGCAGAGGTCCACGAAGTGCGAATAATAGCTTGCTTACCACACCAGCAACGTACCATCTTGAAACGATTATCGTTTTGTAGAAGACCGTTTTTGTAGGATAGTTTAGGGATGGATGATAAATGTCGACCAAACCGTGTTACACAGACATATACTAGCTACAAGCACTGTACAACGGTTTCTATTTAGTACGCTACAGAGAAAGACGGATTTTCCCTCACCAACATAACGTTGACAACGGCATTATTGGTCAAGGGACGAGTTTGGCATTTAAAGTCTAAGGTTTGGACCTCTAGCGATGATAACGCCGAGTTTTGTCCCATCGCGAAGCGTTTTGCCAAGTTTAGGGACCAACCGTGTATTTTATTCTAATATGAAATACAAAAAGGTTGGCAAAATCTGTTTCGGTGATCATGAACACTGTATAGAACATTACCAACTAATGTTTATCAGGACTCCTTATGTATATATACACACCTTTCTATCTTTATCTTCTGATGTGGGACAAAGATATATTCCGCAAAAAGGTGTAGATTGGCGGGAACACCCTGACTCTGGGTGCCTTTTGGCACCAGCCATTGTTCACCCCACAAGGAATAGCTCAAGCAACTCTCCTGGCCTAGTGGGGCACCAACTGGAGTGAGTACGAGCCAAGACTCGGACCCCTGAGCTCTTATTCCAGAAAGTCTCTCCAGTGTGCCCATAGGTTTCACGGAGGTGGGTACCTATATGAAGCAAATGCCAAGGATGGGACTTGAACCTGGGTCAATTGACTCAAGCGCAAGTGTTCCAACCATTGGACTAATGCTCCATTGGTGGGACAAAGATATATATATATATATATATATATATATATATATATATATATATATATATATATATATATATATATATATATATATATATATATATATATATATATATATATATATATATATATATATATATATCTATCTATCTATCTAAAGACTCCGGAGTCCAGAGTCCAGAGTCTAGTCCTTCTATCACAAGGAGGGGGTAGTATGATTCGCCTTTTCTAGTAAGGTATTCGAGTATTCGGCTTTTGTGGTTTTATCCTTACATTTTTATGGCAACGTTGCATCCAGTGAATTCGAGTATTCGGCTTTTGTTCGCCAACAATACCCTAAATGAGTGGTAATTACCCAAAAGGGGCTAGCTAATTGTCAATGTGTCTCTGCAATAAACATTGGTGAGGTTATTGTCACACCCCCAAATTACGTGTTTTGCAGCGGAATGGAATTCCTTGGGGAGGACTGTCATAGCATCAAAGTTACAGTTATATCGAACGACCTAAAGTGTCGTTTGGAAAATACATCGTTTGATTTAGTAAAATAATCAGAGTTTACAAAGTGTAGGTCCCAAATGAAAATCAACTTGTGCGGAAATAAGTTTGTTACAAGCCAAACGATGTTTTTCAAGTGCATAAATCCCATGTGTGACGCGTCGTCACCACGACTCTATGATATGTCCGTATGCATGCCATGAAGTGAATGCCTTAGATACCTGAGATAAAACATGCTAAAAAGTGTCAACACAAAGGTTGAGTGAGTTCATAGAGTTTGAGTTGAAATGTAAAGCCTTTCAAAATCGTTTATGCAGCAAAGGCATTGTAAATCCACTCAGTTCCAAGTTCCGCCCATACAAAACTTGCAACCTGTGTGTTCACAACCCACTGCCAAAATGTGTATAGTTTATGTTCAAACAGAAATCGTCAAATGAATTCACAAAATAGTGCATAACTTAATGTATCAATAGTTACTTGACATAACACATATGAGTGTTGTTTCAAATCGTTCCAAGACCATTAGTTCATGATTCTACCAAGACCATTAGTTCAATGATTATACCAAGACCATTAGTTCAATGAATATACCAAGACCATTAGTTCAATGAATATACCAAGACCATTAGTTCCATGATTATACCAAGACCATTAGTTCAATGAATATACCAAGACCATTAGTTCAATGAATATACCAAGGCCATTAGTTCCATGATTATACCAAGACCATTAGTTCAATGAATATACCAAGACCATTAGTTCCATGATTATACAAAGACCATTAGTTCCATGATTATACCAAGACCATTAGTTCCATGATTATACCAAGACCATTAGTTCAATGATTCTACCAAGACCATTAGTTCAATGATTATACCAAGACCATTAGTTCAATGATTATCATATAGAAATTCTAAATATGACAATATTGTTACCTCGTATGACTAAACATTCAGTTCAGTTAAACATGTAGTTGCAAATAATCATGAATGTCATAAAAATAGTTGAGCATGTATCTCCCCCCAAAAGTAATTCAAAACAATTAAAAGAGTAGGGGCTATGACTCACCTGGTGCAATGTTTATGATGATATAATGGCAATACTGAAATGAGGCGCAACCTCTGACCATGACCTATTATGAATGATATGTTCTAATGTAAATCATGAAACAATGTCGTGCATGCAAACTCATATGATATTCATACCACTTGTACATTTGAAAATAATGTTTATCATCGAAATATATGTTTATGACATCTCGTCATATTATAAAATACTTTACAAGTATTTATGTTGAAATGATATCATACGATAATCATTTAATGATTTATTATGAAATTATAACTTTTCGTCGTAACATAATATCATTTGACAATTTCATGAAAGTGACTAAACGGCCTTGAAAAGCTAGTCGTAAAATGGTGCACATCGAGTGTTAGGAAACAAACTCAATGGTTTTGGAAAGATTGTATCATTATCTCAAAGTTTTAGCTTTTAAGTTTTTATCATAGAGGTCTCGATCATGGAGAAAAACATAGGTAAAGTAGGGTACTTGTACCAAAAATATTGTTTAATGGTGGTTTTCGGCAAAGTTTAAGTAACCGTATTTTACTCGTTACAACTCCGTTTGACGAACGGTTGGACGTTTTGGAAAATAAGCTAGGCGAATTTACTTTTACTAGAAGGCATCGTTTCATAAAAAGTAATCCATCAATGTTAAAAACAACCCTCAACATGGTCATTTGCGGCCGATATGTTTGTCTATTAGAAAATATATTAGTTATGCTTATATAAAATAGTTACGGCAACTTCTTTAAAATGTGAATAACTTAGTCGTTATAAGTCCGTTTTCTACGTTTTATATATCCTCGGAATCGTGATAATATATACTAATATATTTTTGATAAGTCGACACATTTAATAACGCTTAAGATTCATTTTTGACTCGTAAAAAGTTGATAATACATGCTGAATTTTCTGAAACAAATAGTTTTCGTCGTTAAACTTAAAAATAGCATAACTTCTTCGTTATAACTCCGTTTTAACCCGTTCAAGCGGCCACGTTTTCGTTTTAAAGTATATTTTCTGAATATCTAGCCCAAAATATTTTACAAACTGTCGGATTTTCCAGATTTCACAAATAAGATCAGACCCTTAATTATAGTTGTCGAAAATGATTTCTCTCGCGTAAAACTTATTCTAACCAATTCAAAACAACTCCGAAGCTATTCTAATCCTACCATACACCTTCTTAGGGTGTCATGGGTTCCTAGACATCACCAAAAGTAATATGTTTCAAGGGATTCATTATAGGATAATTATATTACATAATAAGTAATAAAAACAACAAAAGTGGTATAAATTCATATGTAACATGCATGTTTTACTCAAATATGATGAAATGAATATAAAATAAATATGAAATATGAAGATGAATATGAGATGCTTACTAGTTAACTTGATGAGGTTAATGAACAAAGGTTAATCCTAACACCCTAGGTTTTTAATTCAAAACCTAAACTAAGAGTGTGTCTAGATTGTATAATTAACTTGTGTTGAAAAATTTGTGATCTCCTTCTTGTCCTCAAGGGTGGCCGGTTATGTAGAGAAGAGAGGAAGGATGGGTTTGATCTTTTACACTTAATGAAAATGAGTTGTATGTGTTGCAATTAAAGGATAAATGAATATAAGTATAATTGAGATAGATATTTTGTGAATTTTTGAGTGACTCACCCATCTTGGTCGACATATATAACAAAAAAAATACTAGATGCATTTAGTATTAATTAAGTGTATTAAAGTAGAGTAAATGGGAAGTTAATTAAAGGTAAGTGGTAACTTGTATACACATTTGAGTATTTAGGGTAGCGTTAGCTAAAAATAAAACTTAATGGGTCAAAATAAAATATATTGAAGTCATAAAAATTATAAAAATACATTTATTGCAAAATTTGAGTGAAATTATAATCATCGTATAGTTTTTACTAAAACCGTCGTAATTATATAAATATAACAATTTATATACGAAATAAATTGAAAACATCGGGTAAAGTAATAATATTATTTTTATAATCTTATTATGAGTACAAAAATATATCGGAATAATTTTTGAAAGTGTCGGATCAAATGTTCAAATAATGTTTACGCGATAGCGTTTATTTAATAAGAAAATAAACGTTTAATGTAAAATGCAAAACCCATGCATAAATTGATATGAAATGATGTTACTAATGATGTGTAGACTAAATCTAGTCTATATGAAATGTCCTGAAATTACGAGTTGTCACATTCACCCACCCAAAAAGGAATTCAGTCCCTGAATTCAGTTCGTGTTGGTCTCTCCGGTTTAGGGTTTGATGAGGCATGCCTTCCTATTCTCGAGCAAAACCCTCAAAAGACTTTTAGGTAACCGATTTTTACTTAATCTCACAACTCATCAAACAAGAACTTTCATGAGATTAGGCTAAATCGGTTTGAGTAACGGGTCTTTTGAAAATTTGGCTCGGTCATAGAATTGCTTACACATATAAGACTACTACTCCCTTCATTGCATGATTCTTCCTGAATTAGACATAGGTGATCAGGCTATGTATAATTTAGGAGTAACTATGCAATGCTTGGACTAATCGACTTATATGATATTTGGTGTTAAGTCATAAACCTGCATGTACAATAAGTATGCACTTATAATGATATGATGAGATGCTATGATGATGTAGTTATAGTCTAGGGTCAATGATGCAACCTAGTTCTCTACAACCGATGCTCTGATACCAATCTGTCACACCCCCAAATTACGTGTTTTTTTGCGGAATGGAATTCCTTGGGGAGGACTGTCATAGCATCAAAGTTACAGTTATATCGAACGACCTAAAGTGTCGTTTAGAAAATACATCGTTTGATTTAGTAAAATAATCAGAGTTTACAAAGTGTAGGTCCCAAATGAAAATCAACTTGTGCGGAAATAAGTTTGTTACAAGCCAAACGATGTTTTTAAAGTGCATAAATCCCATGTGTGACGCGTCATCACCACGACTCTATGATATGTCCGTATGCATGCCATGAAGTGAATGTCTTAGATTCCTGAGATAAAACATGCTAAAAAGTGTCAACACAAAGATTGAGTGAGTTCATAGAGTTTGAGTTGAAATGTAAAGCCTTTCAAAATCGTTTATGCAGCAAAGGCATTGTAAATCCACTCAGTTCCAAGTTCCGCCCATACAAAACTTGCAACCTGTGTGTTCACAACCCACTGCCAAAATGTGTATAGTTTATGTTCAAACAGAAATCGTCAAATGAATTCACAAAATAGTGCATAACTTAATATATCAATAGTTACTTGACATAACACATATGAGTGTTGTTTCAAATCGTTCCAAGACCATTAGTTCATGATTCTACCAAGACCATTAGTTCAATGATTATACCAAGACCATTAGTTCAATGAATATACCAAGACCATTAGTTCAATGAATATACCAAGACCATTAGTTTCATGATTATACCAAGACCATTAGTTCAATGAATATACCAAGACCATTAGTTTAATGAATATACCAAGACCATTAGTTCCATGATTATACCAAGACCATTAGTTCAATGAATATACCAAGACCATTAGTTTCATGATTATACCAAGACCATTAGTTCCATGATTATACCAAGACCATTAGTTCCTTGATTATACCAAGACCATTAGTTCAATTATTCTACCAAGACCATTAGTTCAATGATTATACCAAGACCATTAGTTCAATGATTATCATATAGAAATTCTAAATATGACAATATTGTTACCTCGTATGACTAAACATTCAGTTCAGTTAAACATGTAGTTGCAAATAATCATGAATGTCATAAAAATAATTGAGCATGTATCTCCCCCCAAAAGTAATTCAAAACAATTAAAAGAGTAGGGGCTATGACTCACCTGGTGCAATGTTTATGATGATATAATGGCAATACTGAAATGAGGCGCAACCTCTGACCATGACCTATTATGAATGATATGTTCTAATGTAAATCATGAAACAATGCCGTGCATGCAAACTCATATGATATTCATACCACTTGTACATTTGAAAATAATGTTTATCATCGAAATATATGTTTATGACATCTCGTCATATTATAAAATATTTTACAAGTATTTATGTTGAAATGATATCATACGATAATCATTTAATGATTTATTATGAAATTATAACTTTTCGTCGTAACATAATATCATTTGACAATTTCATGAAAGTGACTAAATGGCCTTGAAAAGCTAGTCGTAAAATGGTGCACATCGAGTGTTAGGAAACAAACTCAATGGTTTTGGAAAGATTGTATCATTATCTCAAAGTTTTAGCTTTTAAGTTTTTATCATAGAGGTCTCGATCATAGAGAAAAACATAGGTAAAGTAGGGTACTTGTACCAAAAATATTGTTTAAGGGTGGTTTTCGGCAAAGTTTAAGTAACCGTATTTTACTCGTTACAACTCCGTTTGACGAACGGTTGGACGTTTTGGAAAATAGGCTAGGCGAATTTACTTTTACTAGAAGGCATCGTTTCATAAAAAGTACTCCATCAATGCTAAAAACAACCCTCAACATGGTCATTTGCGGCCGATATGTTTGTCTATTAGAAAATATATTAGTTATGCTTATATAAAATAGTTACGGCAACTTGTTTAAAATGTGAATAACTTAGTCGTTATAAGTCCGTTTTCTACGTTTTATATATCCTCGGAATCGTGATAATATATACTAATATATTTTTGATAAGTAGACACATTTAATAACGCTTTAGATTCATTTTTGACTCGTAAAAAGTTGAGAATACATGCTGAATTTTCTGAAACAAATAGTTTTCGTCTTTAAACTTAAAAATAGCATAACTTCTTCGTTATAACTCCGTTTTAACCCGTTCAAGCGGCCACGTTTTCGTTTTAAAGTATATTTTCTGAATATCTAGCCCAAAATATTTTACAAATTGTCGGATTTTCCAGATTTCACAAATAAGATCAGACCCTTAATTATAGTTGTCGAAAATGATTTCTCTCGCGTAAAACTTATTCTAACCAATTCAAAACAACTCCGAAGCTATTCTAATCCTACCATACACCTTCTTAGGGTGTCATGGGTTCCTAGACATCACCAAAAGTAATATGTTTCAAGGGATTCATTATAGGATAATTATATTACATAATAAGTAATAAAATCAACAAAAGTGGTATAAATTCATATGTAACATGCATGTTTTACTCAAATATGATGAAATGAATATAAAATAAATATGAAATATGAAGATGAATATGAGATGCTTACTAGTTAACTTGATGAGGTTAATGAACAAAGGTTAATCCTAACACCCTAGGTTTTTATTTCAAAACCTAAACTAAGAGTGTGTCTAGATTGTATAATTAACTTGTCTTGAAAAATTTGTGATCTCCTTCTTGTCCTCAAGGGTGGCCGGTTATGTAGAGAAGAGAGGAAGGATGGGTTTGATCTTTTACACTTAATGAAAATGAGTTGTATGTGTTGCAATTAAAGGATAAATGAATATAAGTATAATTGAGATAGATATTTTGTGAATTTTTGAGTGACTCACCCATCTTGGTCGACATATATAACAAAAAAAATACTAGATGCATTTAGTATTAATTAAGTTTATTCAAGTAGAGTAAATGGGAAGTTAATTAAAGGTAAGTGGTAACTTGTATACACATTTGAGTATTTAGGGTAGCGTTAGCTAAAAATAAAACTTAATGGGTCAAAATAAAATATATTGAAGTCATAAAAATTATAAAAATACATTTTTGCAAAATTTGAGTGAAATGATAATCATCGTATAGTTTTTACTAAAACCGTCGTAATTATATAAATATAACAATTTATATACGAAATAAATTGAAAACATCGGGTAAAGTAATAATATTATTTTTATAATCTTATTATGAGTACAAAAATATATCGGAATAATTTTTGAAAGTGTCGGATCAAATGTTCAAATAATGTTTACGCGATAGCGTTTATTTAATAAGAAAATAAACGTTTAATGTAAAATGCAAAACCCATGCATAAATTGATATGAAATGATGTTACTAATGATGTGTAGACTAAATCTAGTCTATATGAAATGTCCTGAAATTACGAGTTGTCACATTCGCCCACCCAAAAAGGAATTCAGTCCCTGAATTCAATTCGTGTTGGTCTCTCCGGTTTAGGGTTTGATGAGGCATGCCTTCCCATTCTCGAGCAAAACCCTCAAAAGACTTTTAGGTAAACGATTTTTATTTAATCTCACAACTCATCAAACAAGAACTTTCATGAGATTAGGCTAAATCGGTTTGAGTAACGGGTCTTTTGAAAATTTGGCTCGGTCATAGAATTGCTTACACATATAAGACTACTAATCCCTTCATTGCATGATTCTTCCTGAATTAGACATAGGTGATCAGGCTATGTATAATTTAGGAGTAACTATGCAATGCTTGGACTAATCGACTTATATAATATTTGGTGTTAAGTCATAAACCCGCATGTACAATAAGTATGCACTTATAATGATATGATGAGATGCTATGATGATGTAGTTATAGTCTAGGGTCAATGATGCAACCTAGTTCTCTATAACCGATGCTCTGATACCAATCTGTCACACCCCCAAATTACGTGTTTTGCAGCGGAATGGAATTCCTTGGCGAGGACTGTCATAGCATCAAAGTTACAGTTATATCGAACGACCTAAAGTGTCGTTTGGAAAATACATCGTTTGATTTAGTAAAATAATCAGAGTTTACAAAGTGTAGGTCCCAAATGAAAATCAACTTGTGCGGAAATAAGTTTGTTACAAGCCAAACGATGTTTTTAAAGTGCATAAATCCCATGTGTGACGCGTCGTCACCACGACTCTATGATATGTCCGTATGCATGCCATGAAGTGAATGCCTTAGATACCTGAGATAAAACATGCTAAAAAGTGTCAACACAAAGGTTGAGTGAGTTCATAGAGTTTGAGTTGAAATGTAAAGCCTTTCAAAATCGTTTCTGCAGCAAAGGCATTGTAAATCCACTCAGTTCCAAGTTCCGCCTATACAAAACTTGCAACCTGTGTGTTCACAACCCACTGCCAAAATGTGTATAGTTTATGTTCAAACAGAAATCGTCAAATGAATTCACAAAATAGTGCATAACTTAATATATCAATAGTTACTTAACATAACACATATGAGTGTTGTTTCAAATCGTTCCAAGACCATTAGTTCATGATTCTACCAAGACCATTAGTTCAATGATTATACCAAGACCATTAGTTCAATAAATATACCAAGACCATTAGTTCAATGAATATATCAAGACCATTAGTTCAACGAATATACCAAGACCATTAGTTCCATGATTATACCAAAACCATTAGTTCAATGAATATACCAAGACCATTAGTTTAATGAATATACCAAGACCATTAGTTCCATGATTATACCAAGACCATTAGTTCAATGAATATACCAAGACCATTAGTTCCATGATTATACCAAGACCATTAGTTCCATGATTATACCAAGACCATTAGTTCAATTATTCTACCAAGACCATTAGTTCAATGATTATACCAAGACCATTAGTTCAATGATTATCATATAGAAATTCTAAATATGACAATATTGTTACCTCGTATTACTAAACATTCAGTTCAGTTAAACATGTAGTTGCAAATAATCATGAATGTCATAAAAATAGTTGAGCATGTATATCCCCCCAAAAGTAATTCAAAACAATTAAAAGAGTAGGGGCTATGACTCACCTGGTGCAATGTTTATGATGATATAATGGCAATACTGAAATGAGGCGCAACCTCTGACCATGACCTATTATGAATGATATGTTCTAATGTAAATCATGAAACAATGCCGTGCATGCAAACTCATATGATATTCATACCACTTGTACATTTGAAAATAATGTTTATCATCGAAATATATGTTTATGACATCTCGTCATATTATAAAATACTTTACAAGTATTTATGTTGAAATGATATCATACGATAATCATTTAATGATTTATTATGAAATTATAACTTTTCGTCGTAACATAATATCATTTGACAATTTCATGAAAGTGACTAAATGGCCTTGAAAAGCTAGTCGTAAAATGTTGCACATCGAGTGTTAGGAAACAAACTCAATGGTTTTGGAAAGGTTGTATCATTATCTCAAAGTTTTAGCTTTTAAGTTTTTATCATAGAGGTCTCGATCATGGAGAAAAACATAGGTAAAGTAGGGTACTTGTACCAAAAATATTGTTTAAGGGTGGTTTTCGGCAAAGTTTAAGTAACCGTATTTTACTCGTTACAACTCCGTTTGACGAACGGTTGGACATTTTGGAAAATAGGCTAGGCGAATTTACTTTTACTAGAAGGCATCGTTTCATAAAAAGTACTCCATCAATGTTAAAAACAACCCTCAACATGGTCATTTGCGGCCGATATGTTTGTCTATTAGAAAATATATTAGTTATGCTTATATAAAATAGTTACGACAACTTGTTTAAAATGTGAATAACTTAGTCGTTATAAGTCCGTTTTCTACGTTTTATATATCCTCGGAATCGTGATAATATATACCAATATATTTTTGATAAGTAGACACATTTAATAACGCTTAAGATTCATTTTTGACTCGTAAAAAGTTGAGAATACATGCTGAATTTTCTGAAACAAATAGTTTTCGTCGTTAAACTTAAAAATAGCATAACTTCTTCGTTATAACTCCGTTTTAACCCGTTCAAGCGGCCACGTTTTCGTTTTAAAGTATATTTTCTGAATATCTAGCCCAAAATATTTTACAAACTATCGGATTTTCCAGATTTCACAAATAAGATCAGACCCTTAATTATAGTTGTCGAAAATGATTTCTCTCGGGTAAAACTTATTCTAACCAATTCAAAACAACTCCGAAGCTATTCTAATCCTACCATACACCTTCTTAGGGTGTCATGGGTTCCTAGACATCACCAAAAGTAATATGTTTCAAGGGATTCATTATAGGATAATTATATTACATAATAAGTAATAAAAACAACAAAAGTGGTATAAATTCATATGTAACATGCATGTTTTACTCAAATATGATGAAATGAATATAAAATAAATATTAAATATGAAGATGAATATGAGATGCTTACTAGTTAACTTGATGAGGTTAATGAACAAAGGTTAATCCTAACACCCTAGGTTTTTATTTCAAAACCTAAACTAAGAGTGTGTCTAGATTGTATAATTAACTTGTCTTGAAAAATTTGTGATCTCCTTCTTGTCCTCAAGGGTGGCCGGTTATGTAGAGAAGAGAGGAAGGATGGGTTTGATCTTTTACACTTAATGAAAATGAGTTGTATGTGTTGCAATTAAAGGATAAATGAATATAAGTATAATTGAGATAGATATTTTGTGAATTTTTGAGTGACTCACCCATCTTGGTCGACATATATAACAAAAAAAATACTAGATGCATTTAGTATTAATTAAGTGTATTAAAGTAGAGTAAATGGGAAGTTAATTAAAGGTAAGTGGTAACTTGTATACACATTTGAGTATTTAGGGTAGCGTTAGCTAAAAATAAAACTTAATGGGTCAAAATAAAATATATTGAAGTCATAAAAATTATAAAAATACATTTCTTGCAAAATTTGAGTGAAATGATAATCATCGTATAGTTTTTACTAAAACCGTCGTAATTATATAAATATAACAATTTATATACGAAATAAATTGAAAACATCGGGTAAAGTAATAATATTATTTTTATAATCTTATTATGAGTACAAAAATATATCGGAATAATTTTTGAAAGTGTCGGATCAAATGTTCAAATAATGTTTACGCGATAGCGTTTATTTAATAAGAAAATAAACGTTTAATGTAAAATGCAAAACCCATGCATAAATTGATATGAAATGATGTTACTAATGATGTGTAGACTAAATCTAGTCTATATGAAATGTCCTGAAATTACGAGTTGTCACATTCGCCCACCCAAAAAGGAATTCAGTCCCTGAATTCAGTTCGTGTTGGTCTCTCCGGTTTAGGGTTTGATGAGGCATGCCTTCCCATTCTCGAGCAAAACCCTCAAAAGACTTTTAGGTAACCGATTTTTACTTAATCTCACAACTCATCAAACAAGAACTTTCATGAGATTAGGCTAAATCGGTTTGAGTAACGGGTCTTTTGAAAATTTGGCTCGGTCATAGAATTGCTTACACATATAAGACTACTAATCCCTTCATTGCATGATTTTTCCTGAATTAGACATAGGTGATCAGGCTATGTATAATTTAGGAGTAACTATGCAATGCTTGGACTAATCGACTTATATGATATTTGGTGTTAAGTCATAAACCCGCATGTACAATAAGTACGCACTTATAATGATATGATGAGATGCTATGATGATGTAGTTATAGTCTAGGGTCAATGATGCAACCTAGTTCTCTATAACCGATGCTCTGATACCAATCTGTCACACCCCCAAATTACGTGTTTTGCAGCGGAATGGAATTCCTTGGCGAGGACTGTCATAGCATCAAAGTTATAGTTATATCGAACGACCTAAAGTGTCGTTTGGAAAATACATCGTTTGATTTAGTAAAATAATCAGAGTTTACAAAGTGTAGGTCCCAAATGAAAATCAACTTGTGCGGAAATAAGTTTGTTACAAGCCAAACGATGTTTTTAAAGTGCATAAATCCCACGTGTGACGCGTCGTCACCACGACTCTATGATATGTCCGTATGCATGCCATGAAGTGAATGCCTTAGATACCTGAGATAAAACATACTAAAAAGTGTCAACACAAAGGTTGAGTGAGTTCATAGAGTTTGAGTTGAAATGTAAAGCCTTTCAAAATCGTTTATGCAGCAAAGGCATTGTAAATTCACTCAGTTCCAAGTTCCGCCCATACAAAACTTGCAACCTGTGTGTTCACAACCCACTGCCAAAATGTGTATAGTTTATGTTCAAACAGAAATCGTCAAATGAATTCACAAAATAATGCATAACTTAATATATCAATAGTTACTTGACATAACACATATGAGTGTTGTTTCAAATCGTTCCAAGACCATTAATTCATGATTCTACCAAGACCATTAGTTCAATGATTATACCAAGACCATTAGTTCAATAAATATACCAAGACCATTAGTTCAATGAATATACCAAGACCATTAGTTCAACGAATATACCAAGACCATTAGTTCCATGATTATACCAAAACCATTAGTTCAATGAATATACCAAGACCATTAGTTTAATGAATATACCAAGACCATTAGTTCCATGATTATACCAAGACCATTAGTTCAATGAATATACCAAGACCATTAGTTCCATGATTATACCAAGACCATTAGTTCCATGATTATACCAAGACCATTAGTTCAATTATTCTACCAAGACCATTAGTTCAATGATTATACCAAGACTATTAGTTCAATGTGTTAGTAGTATGTATTTGGTATTTGTAGTAGGCCCATGTATTTGTACCAAGCCCATGTCTTTGTAGGGTTTGGCTCCTATTTGTATACCCCGGTTTTGGGATTGTCGATCAATGAAACACAAACACTCTTACATGGTATCAGTTGTATACCTTTCACGCTCCACAAAACCCTAATCCGCTGCTTCTTCTGCCTCATCTTCTTCCTCCCCATCTTCTTCCTCCCTGGTCATCTACTGCTCCTCATAACCATCATCAATCCTCTTCTAATCTCCCCTATCATCTCCTACATCCTTCCCAATGACAGTAACCGCTCCCCCTCCACCATCAACTATCCTTCTTTCCGATAAATTAATGGCAATAACAAATCTTAACAACATAATACCCGTTAAACTGGACATGGATGAGATGAATTACTCATCGTGGGTTTATTTTTTTACTCACTTTTGTCGTGGTAATCTGCTACTGGATCACATCGAAACCAAGTCTGGTTCGGATGCCTCCCCAAGTACTTCACCACCCCATGATGACGAGTGGTTGAAGGTCGACTCTATCCTCCTCTCCTGGATTTTTGTTACAGTTTCTAAAACACTCCAACAACGTTTGGTTGTCGAAAACCCAAAGTTGGCTAAAGATGCATGGGACACCTTGGCCACCATATTTTCTGACAACAAACGCACCCGCTCAATCGCCTTGAAAGCGGAACTACGGTCTTTAAAGCTTGGTGACATGGGAATTGATGCTTATTTTCGGAAAATCGAGTCTATAGCCACTGTTTTGAATAGCTTGGGGTCTTCTTTAGACAATGATGATGTTGTAACTTTTGCCTTAGAAGGCTTGCCCGCGAGGTATGATAATGTGGCCACCATCATAGCCCATCGGGATCCTTTTCCCGACCTTAAAACGGTCCGAAGCATGCTAACCACGGAAGAGATGAGACAAAAAGCTCGCACCCAAGACCCTTTGTCCGATTCCTCACCATCATCTCCAATGGTGTTATTGGCCAACACCGGGTCCAACAATCGCCGCTCTTTCACCTCCTCGGAAAAGGTACACAAGCCGTGCAATAATTATCTCAAAGGGTATTGTCGTTTTGGTGCATCTTGTCGGTTTTTGCATAATGGTGTGCATGGTCATGGTTCACTGCCATCATCCTCAACAAATACTATAACCACAAGTGACATGCAAACTTTGCAAAGTCTCCTGGCAAAACTTGGGTGTCCCACGAATGGGCTTTCATCACAGGTAACTACACCACAGCCCTCATTGAACCCCCCTGTCGTGAACCCCCCCATGGCATATCACACCGGACCCCCTGGATTTGGCAGCCCACAACCTTACACCGGACCCCCTGGATTTGGCAGCCCACAACATCATTTTGGACCGTCTACTTTGAACCCCACCCTCTACAATCTAACCGGTCCACAACAGCCACACAACCCGGGTCAGCAGATGGTTCATTACCCGGGTCAGCAAATCACGACAGTCCATTACCCGGGTCAGCAACTCACGGCAGTCCATTACCCGGGTCAGCAACCGGTTCACCAGCACTCCAATTTGGGCCAGCAGCTTGGACCTGGCAGCCTTGGACCTGGCGTCCTTGGACCTGCACCTAGCGCACCAGTTCATCCAACTCCAAGTGGACCATTAGGGGCATCGATGGGTCAAGAGACTGTGTTGCCTCATGCATTTGCTGCCCCTATACTTCACGACCCTGCTCCCGGCAACTGGAACATGGACACAGGTGCGTCATCTCATTTAAATGACTCGGTTCATAATCTTAGTGATGTTTTTAATTCTAGTATTTATTCATCTGTTGCAGTTGGTGACGGGCACACTATCCCCATCACCAACTCTGGCCATAGCATTTTGCCTACTCCCTTTCGTCCTCTTCACCTAAACAATGTCCTAATTACTCCCAATATTGTTAAAAACTTGATTTCTGTGCGTCAGTTTGTATGTGAAAATTATTGCACTGTTGAATTTGACCCTTTTGGTTTTTCTGTTAAGGATTTTCAAACTCGTCAGGTGCTGCTCCGCTGTGATAGCACTGGCGACCTCTACCCCGTTACCAAGCCATCTCCTATACCACAAGCCTACCTCACGAGTCAATATACGTGGCATCAACGTCTTGGACATCCAGGAAGTGAAGTGTTGCGTAGTGTTATTTCTAATAATTCCATTTCTTGTAATAAAGAGAAATCTCCCGTGCTTTGTCATGCTTGTCAGCTTGGCAAACACGTGCGACTTCCATTTGTCAGTTCTTCTACTTTAGTTAACACCTGTTTTGATATCATTCACTCGGATTTGTGGACTTCACCAATACCGAGCTTATCTGGTTTTAAATATTATGTTCTCTTTTTGGATCATTATTCTCAATTTGTATGGGTTTATCCGTTAGTTCATAAATCTGATGTTTTGTCCAAATTTACATTATTTCGCAACTTTGTCAAAACCCAATTCAACCGTGACATAAAGTCTTTTCAGTGTGACCATGGTGGTGAATTTGATAACCATGAATTTCATAAGTTATTTAACGACAATGGGATCCACTTTCGTTTCTCCTGTCCTCGCACCTCCCAACAAAATGGTAAGTCTGAACGTATGATTCGCACCATTAACAACCTTATACGTACCTTACTTTTTCAAGCTCATCTACCCCCAAACTACTGGGTCGAAGCCCTCAACATGGCTGTTTACCTATTAAATATCCTACCCTCCCGTGCCGTTGATAATGACATTCCCCTCACACGCATGTTTGGCACCTCACCTGATTACCGTATTTTACGTGTATTTGGGTGTCTTTGTTACCCTCATGTAGATACCAACCACAAACTTGGACCACGAGCCACACCATCCATATTTTTGGGACATGCCACCAATCATCGTGGCTATCGTTGCTTAGACCTCAACACAAACAAAATCATTATATCTCGCCATGTCACTTTTGACGAAACCGTTTTTCCCTTTGGTACCACCACACCCACTGCCAAACCCTCCTACGACTTCCTAGATGACTCACCTAACCTCATTTCCAACATTATAAAACTCACACCAACCCCACCAACTCAGCCAACCTCCCATGATCCTGCATCACCGACTTCACCTCCTCCCTCCATTTCACCGACCCAAGACCCTCCAACTTCTCCCATTATGGCATCCCCAGATGTCCCTCCCTCATCACCACCACCCACCTCTCCTACGCACCCAACAGCCCCCGTTTCCGTTTCCCAAGACCCACAACCTGTTCCTACCCCTACCCCAACTGCGACCTCAGTTCATCCCATGGTTACACGTTCTCGTGTCGGGTCTACCCGTCCCAATCCCCGTTATTCTTGTCATGTGTCTACCGTTTCCCCTTTACCTCGTTCTTATACCGCTGCTTTTCATGATCCTAATTGGTTAAATGCTATGTATGATGAATTTAATGCTCTTATTAAAAACAAAACTTGGATTCTTGTACCTCGTCCTACGGCCACCAATATTGTTCGCTGTATGTGGTTATTTCGCCACAAGTACTTGGCTGACGGCACTCTCAGTCGCTACAAGGCTCGTCTTGTCGCGAATGGTAGCACTCAGATAGAGGGGGTTGATGTCGATGAGACCTTTAGCCCGGTTGTCAAACCGGGCACTATTCGCACTGTCCTTAGTTTGGCTGCTTCTAGACATTGGCCGGTTCACCAGCTCGATGTTAAGAATGCATTTCTGCATGGGGATTTATCTGAGACTGTTTACATGCACCAGCCACCTGGTTTTCGTGATACTGAGCACCCGGATTATGTATGTTTGTTACGCCGATCTCTGTATGGGCTGAAACAAGCTCCTCGGGCTTGGTTTCAGCGTTTTGCTACATATGTTCTTGGGATTGGCTTTACACATAGTCGCTGTGACACCTCCTTATTTATTTATCATCAGGGGACTGACACTGCTTATCTTTTATTATATGTTGATGATATTGTTCTGACTGCTTCTTCTGATGGATTACTTCAACGTATTATTGCAGCTCTTCATAAGGAGTTCTCTATGACAGATTTGGGATCACTAAATTATTTTTTGGGCATATCTGTTACACGTGACACTTCTGGTATGTTTTTGTCTCAGCGCAAGTATGCATCAGAGATTCTCGAGCGTGCTCACATGGCTGATTGTAATTCCAGTCGGACTCCGGTTGACACTGAGTCCAAACTGGGCGATGATGGCAGTTTGATATCCGATCCCACCTTATATCGGAGCCTTGCAGGGTCCCTTCAGTATCTTACATTCACTCGTCCTGATATATCTTATGCTGTTCAGCAGGTGTGTCTTCATATGCATGATCCGCGAGAGCCTCATTTCTCTGCGCTCAAACGGATTTTGCGCTACATTCGAGGTACTTTGGACTACGGGTTACAGTTGTATTCATCTTCTACTACCTCATTGGTTGCATATTCAGATGCTGATTGGGCTGGTTGCCCAACTACTCGGAGGTCTACTTCTGGATATTGTGTATTTCTTGGCAACAACTTGCTCTCATGGTCCTCTAAGCGCCAACCGACACTTTCTCGTTCTAGTGCTGAGGCAGAATATCGTGGGGTTGCCAATGCCGTTGCTGAAACATGTTGGTTGCGGAACCTTCTTCGTGAGCTTCATACTCCAGTATCTTCAGCGACTCTTGTATACTGTGATAATATTAGTGCTGTCTACATGTCCTCGAATCCGGTTCAGCATCAACGCACCAAACATATCGAGATAGACATTCATTTTGTTCGAGATTTGGTGGCTACAGGTCAAGTCAGAGTTCTTCATGTGCCTTCTCGCTATCAGTTTGCGGACATCTTCACCAAGGGATTGCCCTCAGCTTTATTTGAAGAATTTCGCTCCAGTTTGAGTGTTCGTTGTCCTCCCGCTCAAACTGCGGGGGTGTGTTAGTAGTATGTATTTGGTATTTGTAGTAGGCCCATGTATTTGTACCAAGCCCATGTCTTTGTAGGGTTTGGCTCCTATTTGTATACCCCGGTTTTGGGATTGTCGATCAATGAAACACAAACACTCTTACACAATGATTATCATATAGAAATTCTAAATATGACAATATTGTTACCTCGTATGACTAAACATTCAGTTCAGTTAAACATGTAGTTGCACATCGAGTGTTAGGAAACAAACTCAATGGTTTTGGAAAGGTTGTATCATTATCTCAAAGTTTTAGCTTTTAAGTTTTTATCATAGAGGTCTCGATCATGGAGAAAAACATAGGTAAAGTAGGGTACTTGTACCAAAAATATTGTTTAAGGGTGGTTTTCGGCAAAGTTTAAGTAACCGTATTTTACTCGTTACAACTCCGTTTGACGAACGGTTGGACATTTTGGAAAATAGGCTAGGCGAATTTACTTTTACTAGAAGGCATCGTTTCATAAAAAGTACTCCATCAATGTTAAAAACAACCCTCAACATGGTCATTTGCGGCCGATATGTTTGTCTATTAGAAAATATATTGGTTATGCTTATATAAAATAGTTACGGCAACTTGTTTAAAATGTGAATAACTTAGTCGTTATAAGTCCGTTTTCTACGTTTTATATATCCTCAGAATCGTGATAATATATACTAATATATTTTTGATAAGTCGACACATTTAATAACGCTTAAGATTCATTTTTGACTCGTAAAAAGTTGAGAATACATGCTGAATTTTCTAAAACAAATAGTTTTCGTCGTTAAACTTAAAAATAGCATAACTTCTTCGTTATAACTCCGTTTTAACCCGTTCAAGCGGCCACGTTTTCGTTTTAAAGTATATTTTCTTAATATCTAGCCCAAAATATTTTACAAACTGTCGGATTTTCCAGATTTCACAAATAAGATCAGACCCTTAATTATAGTTGTCGAAAATGATTTCTCTCGCGTAAAACTTATTCTAACCAATTCAAAACAACTCCGAAGCTATTCTAATCCTACCATACACCTTCTTAGGGTGTCATGGGTTCCTAGACATCACCAAAAGTAATATGTTTCAAGGGATTCATTATAGGATAATTATATTACATAATAAGTAATAAAAACAACAAAAGTGGTATAAATTCATATGTAACATGCATGTTTTACTCAAATATGATGAAATGAATATAAAATAAATATGAAATATGAAGATGAATATAAGATGCATACTAGTTAACTTGATGAGGTTAATGAACAAAGGTTAATCCTAACACCCTAGGTTTTTATTTCAAAACCTAAACTAAGAGTGTGTCTAGATTGTATAATTAACTTGTCTTGAAAAATTTGTGATCTCCTTCTTGTCCTCAAGGGTGGCCGGTTATGTAGAGAAGAGAGGAAGGATGGGTTTGATCTTTTACACTTAATGAAAATGAGTTGTATGTGTTGCAATTAAAGGATAAATGAATATAAGTATAATTGAGATAGATATTTTGTGAATTTTTGAGTGACTCACCCATCTTGGTCGACATATATAACAAAAAAAAAGACTAGATGCATTTAGTATTAATTAAGTGTATTAAAGTAGAGTAAATGGGAAGTTAATTAAAGGTAAGTGGTAACTTGTATACACATTTGAGTATTTAGGGTAGCGTTAGCTAAAAATAAATCTTAATGGGTCAAAATAAAATATATTGAAGTCATAAAAATTATAAAAATACATTTCTTGCAAAATTTGAGTGAAATGATAATCATCGTATAGTTTTTACTAAAACCGTCGTAATTATATAAATATAACAATTTATATACGAAATAAATTGAAAACATCGGGTAAAGTAATAATATTATTTTTATAATCTTATTATGAGTACAAAAATATATCGGAATAATTTTTGAAAGTGTCAGATCAAATGTTCAAATAATGTTTACGCGATAGCGTTTATTTAATAAGAAAATAAACGTTTAATGTAAAATGCAAAACCCATGCATAAATTGATATGAAATGATGTTACTAATGATGTGTAGACTAAATCTAGTCTATATGAAATGTCCTGAAATTACGAGTTGTCACAGTTATTCCAAAACTAACCGTTTACTCGTTACCCATTCCAACACTCCTTCATATATATATCGACAATGTTTTTCCGATTCGTAGTAATGGAGCACGTCATTCAATACATGTCGACAACGACATTTTCGACTACCGACTTGTTTAGATAATTGGGTTAACACATATAATCCGCTAACTTGTTTTGATAACTGGTCTAATTACTCAAACAAAATCGTCACAATTACTGGATACTGATGCCACTAAACTCTATGGTATATGTTTGATTAAGATAACATGTTAACTTTAACCCATACTCGCTTGGACTCGAGGGACCAACTAAAGCAGCCCACTTGTTACAAAATTCGGCCACGTTCAGTCAGTCATGCCTCAAAATCCCCTCGTTAACTTCGAAAGAGTCATTTTCACACAAAACAAAACTTACAAATTATTATACGATTGATGTTAAAGAGGTTTTACATGTTCGTACGTTGCGCCGGGACTTCTCCACATGAAAGCGGCCTTAAAAGTCTAATTCAAATTGAGTAATAATTTATGTTTATTTTTATTATGATGAATATCTATTGGCTAATAAAGAAGGATAACTTAATTAGCTTAATCATGCATGTTAATTAGTATTTCGCTCAACTTACACCCTTATATAAGAGCGCGCCTCCGGTGTCATCACACAAAATGCACACCATTCTTAGGGTGGATAGTAAACGACTTGTGTCATTTTTGGTGCCAAGGCACCGTCCCCGGTGCCATTGTCCAGGACAATTCCTTGGCGCCGTACCATTTATTATTATTATTATTATTATTATTATTATTATTATTATTATTATTATTATTATTATTTATTATAAAACATCACTTTATTAAAAACTCATATGATTTACAAGAAATTGGTGAGAAGCCGAGAAATCAACTGGGCTCCCACACCTCTAGCAATATCAAAACCAATCCTATTACTATTATTATTATTATTATTATTATTATTATTATTATTATTATTATTATTATTATTATTATTATTATTATTATTAGGTTTTATTGTTAAGTTTGTGTTTTAATTGGGTATGGTGGGTCTCAAAAGAGGTGAAGTGGCTTGAGCCATGAGTGTAGGGTAGGGCTGAGCATCGATTCAAAACCGAACCAAACCGAAAACCGAATTTGTGAAAGACATGAATCGAGAATCGAATCGAAGTTACTCGCTTCGGTTTTGTGTCGGTCCGTTCTGTTCGCTTCCGTTTATACGGTTTATATTTGGTTTTTCTCGGATTTGGCTCGAACAGAGCCGAGCCGAACCAAAACCGAAAATCATAGATATATAGAACCGAAAACTGAACCGAATATGGTCGGTTTGGTTTCGGTCGGACCGGTTCCGCTCGGTTTTTCGATTCGGTTTCTATTTTGCTTAGTGTTAGATATTAGTGATGATAGTTAGATAGTCTAGGGGTCTTTGTGAAACTTTAATTCTTATTGTAGTCAAATAGGAATGCGCAAGTCGGTTCCCATGCTATATATATGGCATGGACAACTTGTTAAGTCGTAGCATTCGTGAGTTGCGGTTTCTTTTTCGTAGCAGCTGCTTTCAACTCTTTTACGAGTTGGTTTTCTTCCCCCCTCATCTCTATAATAAAGAGGTAAGGGGGGAGGGGTCTTTGTACCGTTCATTCTTTTCTTTTAATCAATAAACATAATTGTTTAGGTCTATCGTGTGTGTGTTACTTTTCAGTCAAGTAGAGGTAATCGAAGTGTGTCAATATATTCAAAAAAGTCGGGATTCCACATTCTAGCATCTTGGGTTGTTGGGCTGAATACCAACACTTAGCACTAGTGTGGGATTATTTAGGTGTGTGAACGCGAAAAATGAAATGTTAAGATGACAAAACGACTGAAGCCATGACACCCATACTCTAGCATTAATTTTGTCAATCAGTTCATTACTAAAAGCTTGGGCAACACTGATGGATTCACATTATCACATATGAAACTAAATCCGTCGGTAGTCACCAATGAAATCACCAACGGATTACAGACATAAAGTGTTGCTTCGATTAATTGTAGTGTCACGCATATCATTAGGCAACCATTGTTTTGGCAATTTTTTTCTTAACCGAGTCAGTGAAGAATGGTGGGGTGTTAGGAATTGTGAGATGGGTTTATTTCCGATTACAATTTGATACTCCACATATATGTGCTAAAGTTAATAGGTTAGAAAATATGAGGCACTTTATTTTGCTTACCTATAAATTCATGCTTACCAATGGACAAATCCTCACCATCCATCAAGTTTGATCTAATGGTGGAAATTAACCTAAGATTTAAAAGGTAAACCTAAGTCCATGTTTTTTTTTTTTTGTCTTTTTGTCTTTCTTTTTTATTCACATATTTCTTTTTTGTCTTTTTTTTTTTCAAATTCACGTTTTTTTATTTAATTAACGTTTTTTTTTTTTTTTTTTTTTTTTTTTTTTTTTTTTTTTTTTTTTTTTAAGGTTTTTTTTTTAAATCCGCATTTTTTTTAATTCGCGTTTTTTTTTTTTTTTTTAAATTTGTTTTCTTAATTCGCGTTTTTTTTTTATTAATTCACGTTTTTTTTTTCATTCGCGTTTTTTTCTTCGTTTACGTCTATTTTCATACGTTTTCGTCCGTTTTCATACATTTTCGTCCGTTTTCATACGTTTTCGTCCGTTTTCTTTCGTTTTCGTTAATTTCTCATACGTTTTCTTTCGATTTCGTTAATTTTTCATACGTTTTCATCCATTTTCGAACGTGTTTTTACGCTTTCATATGTTTTCATACGTTTTCGTCCGTTTTCATACGTATTCGTCCATTTTCATACGTTTTCGTCCGTTTTCTTTCGTTTTCATTAATTTCTCATACGTTTTCTTTTGATTTCGTTAATTTCTCATACGTTTTCATCCATTTTCGAACGTGTTTTTACGCTTTCATACGTTTTCGTCCGTTTTCATACGTTTGCGTCCGTTTTCATACGTATTCGTCCATTTTCTTACGTTTTCGTCCGTTTTCTTATGTTTTCATACGTTTCTGACTATCACAAGTGATATTCAGAATATCACTTTGTGATATTATGAATATCACTTGTGATTTTCTGGATATCACTTTGTGGTATTCTGAATATCACTTGTGATTTTCATGTTACAAAACATTAGTTGAAAATCACTTGTAATATTCAGAAAATCACTGAATATCACAAGTGATTTTCTAAATATCATAGAATATCACTTGTGATCATCTGAATATCACAGAATATCACTTGTGATATTCAGAATATTATTTGTGATACTTAGAATATCGAATATCACAGAATGTCACTTGTGATATTCAGAGACATATGAAAACGGCCGAAAACATTTAAAAACGTATGAAAACGGACGTATATGTATGAACTCTAAACAAAAATTTGACCATTTTCTCTTTATACGTGGTAAATATAAACTTACATATTTTTATAAGTTTCAAAATAAGCAAATTAAGCTTGTGAAATATAAACCGAAATCACATAAGCTCAAAAGCTAATAAAATAAGATTAAACAAATACCCCCAAATTATGTAGCTGCTATTCAAATTATATATTTGTGATATTCTGAATATCACTTGTGATTTTCTAAATATCACTTTGTGATATTATGAATATCACTCGTGATTTTCTGTGTATCACTTTGTAATATTCTGAATATCAATCGTGATTTTGATGTTACAAAACATTAGTTGAAAATCACTTGTAATATTTAGAATATCACAAGTTATATTCTGAATATCATAGAATATCACTTGTGATCATCTGAATATCATAGAATATCACATAATATAACAGAATATCACTTGTGATATTCAGAAACGTATGAAAACATTTAAAAACGGACGAAATCGTAAGAAAATGGACGAATATGTATGAAAACGAATGAAAACGTATGAAAGCGTAAAAACAGACGAAAACGTATAAAAATGGACGAAAACGTATGAATAATGAACAAAAACGTAAGAAAACGGGCGAAAACGTATGAAAAGGGACGAAAACGTAAGAAAATGGACGAATATGTATGAAAATGGACGAAAACGTATGAAAGCGTTAAAACAGGTACAAAAACGGGCGAAAACGTATGAAAAATGATGAAAAGGTATGAAAATAGACGAAAACGTATGAAA
>BPTQ01007113.1:0-14644 GCA_019973895.1 Chrysanthemum seticuspe
ACTTCATACCATAACTGACTTTGAGAATAACTAATGACATCAAAACTAAAACTGTGTTAATATCTAATAACCAGCTTCATACTCATGAGCAAGAAGATAGCATTTAGTTTAGATCATAAAAACACACATGACCAAAATTACCCAAAAACATTTTGATTATATCCTAAAAAAACTCAACCGTAATAGCACTCTTTATTTATCCATTTTGTCTTTATATCGACGTTCCTATCAAACCTATAATGAAAAATCTAATCACATCCGTTAAACCACGTATGAATCATATCCTATCATATCGTTATCACTGTATGTTTTTCATTATCTCAGTGTAATAACAAACAGCCCGCCCAATGGGCAATATGACCCGAGAATTCTAAAACATAATTATCACTGTATGTTTTTCACTGTATGTTTTTCACTATTCAATATTCAAATAAACTGTATGTTTTTCACTGTATGTTCTTTATTCAATATTCAATATTCAAATAAACTGTATGCCGACTCGAGATTTCACAACGACTTTTACTTTCAGTGTGAATCTATATATATATATACCAATGGTGAATCTCTATACATGCAGTAACACAAACACAACTTTTATATAAGTATTAAAACTTACTTTCGACGTAACCAAACCGAATATTGTGAGTTCTAAAGAGACTTACTTGTAGTTTTAGGATAAAGGCTGCAAAGAGAACAACTTATACATACACAATATCTATAATTACAAATTTATCATTAGGGTTTTGATAAAAAGGAGGAAAAAATACCTTCAGCAGCAGCAAACTCTTGTAAACCTGCACAAATCAGAGAAGATACACAAAATCAGTAAAGTTTATAACATTATTATCCGTATAGATGAAGAATGGAGAATAAAGAGGATAGATATGACAAAACGTGATATTAGGGTTTCAAGAAAAAGTATATCATGAATGTGGAGATTTTTTTTAACGTGATATTAGCATTAATACTTATCTCATTAAATTAAAAGAGTTAATAATAGGCTGTATTGGTTTATAAATTTGGATTTGCAAGATATAATCAAAAAAATAAGTTGCTCTAGTGGTTAGCATGTGTGTTAATGGTACAAACACCACAAGTTCGAATCTCTCTACTGTCATTTTTTAACTAATTAATCCGAATTTAATAGATCAATATTAAAAATGAAATTTTATAAAATTATTAATAGCTTAGGTGGACTAATATTAAAAACAAAATTTAATAAAATTATTAATAGCTTAGGTGGACTAATGTGATGACATGGCACTAAAAATAATTACTGGGCATTGAGGTGGCATTAATTCCAAATGCCTCCTGTTATATATAATATAGAGATATATATATGGGATGGAGAAAAATGATAGTTTATTGTCATTTCAGGCAGTAACCAGTTTTTGAAATAAAGAACATAGCCATGCTTAAATTAACTTTTGCAATCTCACGCTCTGATTCTAAAAACAAATGTTTGTCGCCAAAAAGACAAATGTTTCCTTCACAAATATTTTTCCTTCTAAATATTCTTCTGAAAAATATTTGTCATCTAACGAAAACAAAATATCTTTGAAAAATCACTCGGACAGTATTGTTGAAAATCATCTGGACTTCTCATTTGTCAAAATATCTAACACTCAATCAATAACTTATGTCATTGATTGAGGGGGAGAATGATTTTAATCAAATCAAAAAAGTTATTTTTCAATTGACACGTAATCGAGCAAGGTCTAATTTTGGATAATCAAAAGGAACAATATTTTTGTACAATTGGATCCAGACCAAGGCTAATGTTGTGTTTTCATAAGATACTCAAGCATGTTTAAATCATTGGAGTTTAAAGTCTCAAAATTTGATCATTATCAGTTAAATGTTTTAAAAGCAAGTCACAATTCTCCTCAAAAGCTTTCAAAAATAATTTAAATCAATAGAGATCACAAATCTCAAAGGATTTGAAAATTGTGATTGGGGGAGAATTTGTGATTTAAATTGGATATAAACTGATAATTCAATAGGTGGCTTTATAAAGATAATAACAAGCACTCATCCCTACATGTGCCAAACGATTTCAAATTTTCCATGCACATGTTAAGGGGGAGCATCTATCTCAAACCAAAAAGGATTGAAACGTGATTGATTTGTCTCTAAGTGCAAGTTCTCTCTAATATGTGCAAAACACTTTCGAATCTCGATGCACATATTGAGGGGGAGAAATCATAAGAAAACCTCATCCTTACCATAATTTTTTTATCCAAAGTATTTAAAATAACTAGATTTGATCGGAAAGCGATGATGATCATTTTAGAAAATGTTAATCAAAGATTGGATCTTTAATTCTTAATCTAAGATTTCAAAGTCCTCTTGCCTCCATGTGCCAAAACAAGTTCAAATATTTGATGCACATGTTGAGGGGGAGCTTTCTCTAAAATATCAAAAACAATTCAGGTAAAAAATGCTTTGATTTTGTATCACAAGTACCTGGATTGATTTTCAAATGGTTTTCAATTGGTTTTTATGGCAGAAGAACAATACCAAATGACGGACCATATTTACTTTATGCATGGAGATATAAGGATGGTTAGGTTAGGTATTCGTTCCTACGATCCCGCCAGAGCCTGAGAGATCTACCAGGGACAATCCACTAAATAGTGTAGAAGTCCTTAGGTATGATGGAAAAAGGAGACAAGTGAGAAATAGGAAGAGTGCGGACTGAGATAGAGCTAGAACTAGAATAAACCCAACAAGGTTCCAGCTATGAAATCTCGGTAAGCACTGAAGGGGTTGAAGAATGAAAAAGAAATGAATGAGAAAAGGGTGAAAAGAAATAGCCCTCCATTATTTCAACCTTAGGGCAGAAACCGGGTTCAATTCATATGCTACTGGTGGTTACTAAGGTAACACCGGTATTGAAGACAAGACGTCATGAGCCCAGTGACGCATTGCACTAAACTTCCCAAGTTACTCAAATTACTCTTAAAAGGACTTGTTTCATTCTCACAGGGAACCTACATAATCTAACGACTTTCTCTTAGAGATTGTTGATATTGAAGAAGGAGACCCTCTCCCTAGTCTCCGACATAGGAACCAAATGTGCACTATTGAGTCTAGAGACATAAGATCATCACTAAATCTCCCTAGCACACAATCAATGAAGACTCACTATTTCACACAATGTGGAAAGTGAGAATACATCTTAAGATTCCTACCCATTATCCTTGTGGTATTGCCAGAACATCTTAATGATATGTAAATCATTCACAATGAAGATGGAAATCCTTCTATCGCCAACATCAAACAAGCTCTTGGTAGGTGACATGTGATATCTATCCAATAGGTCAAACTTGTGACAACTGGATAGAAACGATGGGGCAGTTCAATATTGAATCGACCTTGGTCCAGGAAATGGATTGACGGATACCTTTGAAAAATCGGTCATTGTGCTTAAAATTCTTTTCTCTAGCACATCGATTGGGTATTAATATTTCAAAATAAAAGGTATTTATGATTAATAATTGATTTTCCATAAAACCTTCATTGTATTGCAAAACACTTTATATTAAGCAATATACGATTATTTTTCAAATCACTTTTCATTAATCAGTGAATCTCAATTTGTTGGTTCACTCACTCCGTATTGTCTTCTTTGAGACGTTCCGGTTTGAGAACAGCTAGAGCAGCTGCGAAACCCTGTCAAGGAGATTCTTCGGAATTATACCTGATCACAGGCAGTACTTGTACTGATCAACGGGGAATTGTGGGCTGTGTACCTCAATTCAACAAAAGTAATCAAAGACAGTCTCGTGCGATTTAATGCTAACTGTTATATGCAGGTACACCCAATGTTTGTAGCTGATCATAATTGAGGCGTCAATCCATAGCCGCATGCTCACACATCACATTCATGTCTAAATAAATCATGATAAGTGCATACCTTCATCAACGACTCAGATATTTTCACTCCATGTTTCTGCTACGCTGCTACAAATATCATGAATCAACAAAAGCTTCCGCAACTCTGATGAGAAGAAATCATGAACTAGAATATGATCATGTCGGTCCAAAAGTCACAACGTCACATCATGGCAACACTACAAAGGATGAGTCAGAGATTTATGGTGGCAGATGATCTCAATGCTGCCTCATAACTCATCAATACGTGGATCAGTTAAAGACCTCCACTTGAATTAACAAAACATGAAGAACATGAAGAATCAAAGACTACGGGCTACAGAGCAAAGAACTTAATCAAGAATCCAAGAACAATCAGAATGTAACATCTGTTTGTATTCAATGTAAATTGAGGTGACCTCCCTTAGGGGGAGATTGTTAGGATTTATAAAATCCGGTAGTTAAAGAGTCGGTCATCTCAAGTATATGTATTCGTTAGAAAGCTCGTAGTCGTAGTTATTTAATGTTAGTAAGTAGTTTGTTAAGTAACACCGTGGAGGACGGACGGGTCTTTACCCACTGTATGCCTGATCCACAGCCCGTAGGATGCGTGTCTTGTAAGAACCTATAAATACCCTTTCCCTTGCAAGGCAAAGGGTTGGAGCTTAATAATATCATTTTTTCTTTGTCTCACTAAGTTCCTAAACTATTCCACTTTCTCTCTCTAGAACCTATACAATACGCCCCATATTTAATATGTGTGATGTGTTTATGAAATCCAATATGTTACAACATTAAAACATTAAACAAGTACAACAACAAATGCTACTACTACTACAACGAAATCTACTCCACATGAAGATTATTAATGTCATCTATAAGGTCATAGAGTATGCCACTCGACTGACATGCGTGATAAACGGGTTTTCTTGCCATTTCCAGTGATGCCTCCAACGTCTTTATTCTTGCCTTCAACATATTGTTTTTAGACAATAACATCTGGTTTCTTGTTTCAAGCATGTTGATTGTGTTATCTTTAGTTTCACAGTTTGAGCATTGCGTTGAAGAAGAGCTTTGACTAAATTACTTTTGTTGAAATACATCTTTCCACATAAAGTATCGACACCCATAGTCTTCAGTCCCTGGCTGTTACATGGTGAAACAATTATAAGAAATGTATTCTTAACAAACAAGTTATTAATATATTTACGTAAATAAGAAAACGTATAATTATTTACCTTTGATAAAGGACATGCATAATACTTCTGACCACAACTTTTGGGCTTTTGGGATGTTCTTTCAATTATAAGTCCCCGTCCACAACGACACAAGAAAGGATTTTTTTTGTTGCATCTGGCCAAAAGAATTTGTATAATTATTGTTGGAATCACTCCTAAACAGTATTTCAAGTATTTATATTTCATATGTAATAGGTAGCTTTATTATGGCCTTTATGTTTGTTTAAGGTCAAGCTTATGTAGAAGGCCTATAAGCTTGATCCAAGCCCAATAAGGAATAGGGAAGGAGAGGGAGTGTTGCCCTAGCTCCTTGCCTATATAAACTCTTGTAAACCCTCATTTGAGGGTTGGTTGTTCAAGTTACTCTTTCACATACACTCTACGCCTTAACCTTTCTCTTTGATACGTGTGTGTGTGTTTGGTATTTGTTCATCCGCCTTCATCTCTTTCTCTAGTAAGCTTGTGTTGTAAAACTAGTGACCTAACAGTGGTATCAATCGCCAAATAGTTGGGTGTACTCGTTTGTTTTTGACGCTTTGGTTTTGGATCTTACGCGTAGAGATAACGTATTCTTTGGTTATCTTAAAAACTCGTTTTTTACACTTTTTAATCCAAGATCCTTGTACTTTCAATGTTTTGAGGTGTTAAAATACTTGTTTTTGGCAAAAAGTTTCAAACTTTACGCGTGGATTTACGTTTTTAAGCTTGTTTTTGTTCGTGGGTGTCGTTCTACGCGTAACCCGTTTAGCAGTTTTGGTACATCAAAATTCACACTTTTGTGTTCTTTTGGTACTATTGAAGCTATTCCATAACAAAAAACAGGTTTAGAAACACATTTGGGCAGAATCAAAGTTACGAGTAATCCTACGCGTATCAAAACCCTAATATTACGCGTAAGATTTTCCTTGGTTTGATCTTCAATTTTCTGGTTTATTCCGTGTTTTCTTACTTGGATAAGTCTGAAAATACGTCGACTTTGGATATCTTTTGCACTGTGAAGTGTAAAAGATCATTTGGGCAAAAACCCTAAAATTACGCATAAGCATAAGCTTACGCGTAGAAATTCTACGCATAAGATTCACTTTACGCGTAAACTTAGGTCTACGCATAAGGTAATCCTACGCCTAACTTTCTACGCCTAACTTTTTTCTACGCCTAAATTTAGTATTTTTCCTACTTACGCGTACGCTAAAATCTACGCGTAACTCCTCATTATTACGCGTAACTTTTGGTGTTTTTACGCATAAGTGCTACTTGGTTCTTGTCTTTTCTACGCCTAAGGATACTTCATCAACAAAGGTTCATTCGACTACAAAGATCCATTTTTACCACACAAGTTTATCATCATGTCTCAACCACCATACTCTAACTATTTCCCTCACACTTATAATCATCAACAACAACAACAATTAACTCCACAACATCAACAATGGAATCAACAACAAGCTATTTATCAACAACAATTTAATCAGCAACATACTCCACAACTTGGTGCAATTCCACAACCACAAATGGTTCAACCACCACCAAGTCTTCAAACTCTACCCTACACAAACTATTTCAATCAACATCCATCACGAAGCACTATGAAGGAACCCACTTGGTTTGCAAAGATGTGTGAAGCTTTAAGCAACCAACAATCAATTCATGAAGCTGGATCACTTGATAGACCTCCAATGCTCACTCCAGGAAACTACGATCAATGGGTGATAAGGTTCTTTAGGTTTTGTGATCTAAAGAAGCCACATGGAAAGTTCTTAAAGAAGGTTATCTTGGAAGGTCCATTTGAGATGCCTACTGTCATTGTACCCGGAGATCCAACTGCTATTCCACCAAGAGATGAACAAACCAACATTGCTACTGTTGCAGATTTAAATCCTACAGAACTTCTACACTATGAAGCTGATGAACTTGCAATGGAATACATCCTCTTAGGATTACCAAACCCAATTCTTCGTAGTGTTGAAGCTCAAAAGACTGCACAAAAAATGTGGGATCATATTCGTCTTCTTATGGAAGGATCTGTACTCAATCAGGAGGATTTGGAATCCAAAATTTACTTGGCTTATGAACACTTCATGATTGAACCTGGAGAGACACTAGAGTCCTATCATCATCGATTTTCAGATATCATCAATGATTTGGATAAACACAACATCATCATGCCAAGAATTGCAGTGAATACTAAGTTCCTGAGTAGTCTTGGTCCAGAATGGGAGAAGTATGTCATTTTTCTCCGTCAAGCGAAGAATATGCATCATTCTACTTATGGATTGTTGTACGATTACTTGAAGCCTCATGAAAAGGAAGTTGATCGGGAAAGGATTCTCCGTGCTCAAATTGCTAAACAGTCACAACCGGACAATCAACAACTTGCCTTGTATGCCCAACAGAATTATCCCTCTCAACCAGCAACTCAACCAACTGCTTCAAACACACCTTCACAGTCACAACCTCAACAAAATCAATTGGTTCCATACAGCAACAATGCTCAAGCATATGTCAGTGAAGCGACTGAGGAAACAGATCCGTTCGAAGCATTGCAACAAGGATTTGTGATGATTGCTAATGCTTTTGGCCGTTACACCAACAAATCCAACAATCGTATTCGTTCCTCATCTAACACACGGACTCAAGCTGTTGTGAACAATGGACGTGTTGAAGTTCAGAATCGTGATTATGGTCGTCAGATGGGCGGTGGTCAAGGGTTTAATGCTGTGGGTAGGAATAACAACAGAGCTCAAGTGGTGGAACAGGGTAATGTTCAGAATCGGTTAAATGGTCTTAGATGCTACAACTGCAATGAGAAGGGACACCTGGCTAATGCATTCCCAAAGCCAAGGACTAGGGGCAGTGCTTATTTCAAAGAGGCCTTACTTTTGGCTCTTAAGGATGAATCTGGTGGATCTCTCACAGACAAAGAACGGAGCTTTATGGCAGATGCAGACTCAGATGATGATATGGAGGACTTGCAGGCTAATGCAGCTGTTATGTTGATGGCTAATATGCATGAGCTGCACATGAGTGATACAGGCCCAGTGTATGACACTGATGGCTTGTCTCAGGTACCCGAACAAACCATCATCATATCTGAACTAATATCTCCGCCAATATCTGAATCCGGCACGGATCAGACTGTTCAAAATGAGTCTTCTACATCTTCTTCTGATGATTTTCAAGTTAACCCTGTAGTTACATTTGACGATCAAGATGACCTTATGGTTTCCTTTGATAATCAAATTGACTCCGTGGTCGCACTTGAGGATCTAAAGAATGATCATGTTGAGACTCACGTTGAACAAGATGATCTGTTGCCTCATCCGGATTTTGCTCGGTTAATTCAAGACCATAAAATCAAAATGGAGGAATGTTATGCATTAAATCAATCCTTAAAAAGTAAAAATGCACTGTTAACCAAGGATTTTGAATGTTTACAAATGCAACTCAACTTTTTCAAAACTCAAGAAAACCGTGAAAAAGGTTTTGAAGCCGCTTTTGCAAAATCTCATCGAAATGAAAAATATTTAGAGAGACAGATGCGTAATCTAGCCGCCTCGAAGAATGCCTTGTTGTCCGAATTAGAACAACTGAAACATGAACATAAAAAACAAATTAACGCTCTCACCTTGGAAAATCAAAAAGCTAAGGTTGAGTTGTTAAATTGTCAAAAACAGTTCTCCGCATACAAAAAGCATTCAGCGAATCGGGTAGATGACCTTCTTGCAGAAATTCTCGGTTTGCAAAACAAACTTAAAGAGTTTAAAACTGTTGTTTACGAACATGGTGAATCAGTAACAGCTATTGAAAAGTTTACCTTAAAACCCAATCCAAATGGATATGGCAAAAATCTAGCTGATTACAAACCAAAGCTTTCACTAAAAACATTCAAACCAACTCCTGAAGTTTCCAGTGCTGAATACAAAATTGATAATACTGTCATGAGTGTTGTTGAATATCATCGTCAAGAGGAATTAGATGCAGAAGACGAGAGTCGATCAAAATTAAAAAATGTTGTTTACAACAAACCTTTTAATTATAAAAACGCGGTCACTTTCGTCACACCAACGGATTCTTCTAACACACCAAGGGTTATCATCAAAACACCTGAGTCTTCTATTGTTAATCCCAAAACAGACATTGCACAAACTTATGGTCCTTTACCTTCCATTAGTGAAGTAAACTCAAAACCTGAAAATCGAAAGATTCTTCGATATTTTGACATTTTCATGGCTGACCTCAAAATTTTACAACATGAGATAGAATATCGATCTGAAATCAAAGTTGAACATTTTCAATCGCCTCTGGCGCGAGAACAAAGAGACATTTTGTCACAATTCTCAATTTCCGGTCATTTCTCAAACTCCATATTCATCATTTCATATCAATTTATTCATGATTTTTCATTTCACCTTAAACGCGTAAATTTCATATTAAATAAACGCTATCGCGTAAGTTATTATTTTGAACATTTAATCAGATACTTCCAAAAATGATTCCGACATATTTTTATACTTACATTTAGTTATAAAAACAATATTTTGAGTTTACCTAGTGTTCTAAATTTATTTTGTATATAAATCGTTAAATTCATATTATTACGACGCTTTTCTTAAAAACTATACGATAATTATTATATCACTCAAATTTTACAAGGAATGTATTTTTACAATTTTTATAACTACAATATACTTTACTTTGATCCCTTAAAACTTATTTTAGTCCATACTACTTTAACTTTACAACTATATACAAGTTATTACATATTCACCTTAACTACATTTTTCTTACAATAATTACACAAGTATATACAATATAAAAAAAAAAAATATATATATATTTTGTTGACACAATCCCCCCAAAACCGGCCAAGGGGGGGGGATGTATCCTCAAGTTGGTAGATTTTTTTTTATGTATAGATCTATACACTACTTAAAAGTCTTACTTCACTCAAATTTCAACTCATTCACTCTCAATTATTTCAAGTCAAGAAAAATTATTTCTTCTCTCTTGTTTCATCCTCAAGAACCGGCCATATAGGTGTTTACAAGGAAATCATCAAAATTTTTACAAGATCAAGTTAAACAATCTAGAATTACACTCTTATTAAGGTTTTGAAATAAAAACCTCGGGTGTTTAGGTTAAACCTTTGTTCTTTGCACCTCATCATAGTAGCTTGTAAGCATATTTCTATCATTTTATATCTTTCATCTTCATTTCATATTTAATTCTTCATATTTTGTGCAAACATGCAAGACTTGTGTTGTTTATACCATTTATTAATTGATTTTTAGAGTTTTATACATATAAAGTCATCCTATAATTATTCCCTTGGTATATATTGGTCTTGATGATGTTTAGGAACCCATGACACCCTAAGAAGGTGTATGGTAGGATTAGTATAGCTTTGGAGTTGATTTGAAGGGATTGGAATAGGTTTAGTACGAGAAAAACTATTTTCGACAAGTATATATAGTGGTCTGTTCTTATTTTGTTTTTCTGGAAAATCCGACAGTAGGCACGAATTTTTGGCCTTGATATTTAGAAAATATACTTTAAAACGAATCCGTGGCCGCTTGAACGGATTAAAACGGAGTTATAACGAAGAAGTTATGAATTTTTCAAGATTGACGACAAAATATATGTTTTCTGAAAATTTCAGCAAGGTGTTTTTGTTTTGTACGAGTCAAAAACGAGTCTTAAGCTTCATAAATTATTTCGACTTAACAAAAATATATTAGTATACTTTGATACGAAGCTAAGGACGTATAATACGTAGAAAACGGATTTGTAACGACTAAAATATCCACGTTTTCATAAATTGCCGTAACTTTATTATTTTGGAGAACTAGTTTTGGAGAACTAAAATACTTGAGAACTATTTTTGGAGAACTAAAATACTTGAGAACTATTTTTGGAGAACTAGTTTTGGAGAACTAAAATATTGGAGAACTATTTTGGAGAACAAAAGATTTTGGAGAACAAGTTTTGGAGAACTAAAATATTGGAGAACTATTTTGGAGAACAAAAGATTTTGGAGAACAAGTTTTGGAGAACTAATATACTTGAGAACTATTTTTGGAGAACTACTTTTGGAGAACTAAAGTTTGGAGAACCAAAACCATTTGGAGAACTAAAATATTTGAAGAGCTAAAAGATTTGGAGAACAAAAATATTGGAGAACAAAAATGGAGTACATTTTCTTATAAAAGTTAAAATTTCACAATAAATCATTACGAAATTATTGTAGGATGACATTTGGACGTAAACACTTGTAAAGTAATTTAAGAATGGTCAAGACGTCAAAAGAGTATTTTTCAACGATAAGTATTATTTTCAAAACTCACAAATGGTATAAATAACATACGAAATGCATGCATAACATTACATCATAACTCATTGCGTATCATAACATTCACAATAGGTCAAGGTTAAAGCATCACACTACATCTCGGTGTACTCACTCTTGTCATCATACCAATTCATCAAGTGAGTTTCATAGCCCCACTTTCTATTAATTGTTTACAAACTTTTGGGGGAGATACATGCTCAAACTATTTTCATTTACTTTCACAAGTACTTTAAACTCTTACATATTACTATGAGTTCATACCCCGCTTATACTCGTTTAAATTCTTACAAACTAGTTGGGGGAGATATATGCTTAAATACTTGTTTTTACTCTTGCGAATACTCAAACCATTTATACAATTGTGTTACACTATACTTCTTTTACTCTTTGGACATTACGTGTGGTTTATTGCGATATGCGCCTTAATGTGCTAAACTTGTTTTCAATTATACTTCAACATACATACTTTAGCAATTGATTAACTCCTGCGGGAGCCGGCCAAGTCATTTAAACTCTTTTGCCAAACAACATTACATATACTTTACACTTGATTGCGTCATATACTTGATTTCATATGCATACTTGGAACAAACATACAAGAATTAGTGGCTCCAAATTAAGTTGTTGGAAGGCTATTAATTTACAAACATACAAGAATTAGTGGCTCCAAATTAAGTTGTTGGAAGGCTATTAATTTACAAACATCCCAATATTTATATGTTGGAAGGCCATTTTTATGGATACATCCCAACACGTGTGTTGGAAGACCCTTGTGGTGACATTTATACTTTTAACTACTATGATACATGCATATATGATTGACATACTATTTTTAGCAGTGGGTTGTAAACACACAGGTTGCAAGTTTTGTATGGGCGGGACTTGGAACTGAGTGGATTTACGATGCCTTTGCTTTGTGAACTATTCTATATGACCAAAAACTTAGACTTTGCTGCATGAACGTTCTTTAAAGGCTTTACATTTCAATACAAACTCTATGAACTCACCAACCTTTGTGTTGACACTTTTTAGCATGTTTTATCTCATGTATCTAAGGTATTCACTTTGTCACAATTCTCAATTTTTGGTCATTTCTTAAACTCTACATTCATCATACTAGTCATGCATGGGTTTTGCATTTCACATTAAACGCGTAAATTTCATATTAAATAAACGTTATCGCGTGAGTTATTATTTTGAATATTTAATCCGATACTTCCAAAAATGATCCCGACATATTTTTATACTTACATTTAGTTTATAAAAACAATATTTTGAGTATACCTAGTGTTTTAAATTTATTTTGTATATAAATCGTTAAATTTATATTATTACGACGCTTTTCTTAAAAGCTACACGATAATTATTATTTCACTCAAGTTTTGCAAGAAATGTATTTTTACAAATTTTATGACCTCAATATATATTACTTTGATCCATTAAAATTTATTTCCAAGTAAAACTACCCTAAATGCTTAAATGTGTATATACAAGCTACCATTTATCTTTATTTTAACTTGCTAGTACTTACACCTTTCTATACACAATATATATAAAAAAAAAATATTATTGAGATACATCCCCCCCCCCCAAAACCGGCCATGTGGGGAGGGTGCATCATTAAATGGGGTTGGTAATTTTTCTTACAAGTATAGATTCATACTTCAACTCCTTTTCAATTATTCATTCATAACAATCATTCTAAAGTTAGGAAAGTGCTTTTTCTCTCTTTGTTCTTCACTCCAAGACCGGCCATATAGGGTTTTACAAAGGGATCATCCAAAAATTTCTCAAGCAAGTAAATACAATCTAGAATTACACTCTTAATAAGGTTTTGAAATAAAAACCTAGGGTGTTTAGGCTAACCTTGGTTCTTTGCACCTCATCATATTAACTTGTAAGCATATCACTTTATTTTACATCTTTCCTTTTCATTTCATAAGTATTTTATCATTTTCATAGCAAACATTCAAGACTTGTGTTGTTTATACCATTTTTCCATTGATTTTAGAGTTATATATATATAAAGTCATCCTATAATTATCCCCTTGGTATATGTTGGTCTTGATGATGTTTAGGAACCCATGACACCCTAAGAAGGTGTATGGTAGGATTAGATTAGCTTTGGAGTTGATTTGAAGGGATTGGAATAGGTTTAGTACGAGAAAAACTATTTTCGACAAGTATATAAAAGTGTTCTGTCCTTATTTTGTTTTTCTGGAAAATCCGATAGTAGGCACGAATTTTTGGCCTAGATATTTAGAAAATATACTTTAAAACGAATCCGTGGCCGCTTGAACGGATTAAAACGGAGTTATAACGAAGAAGTTATGAATTTTTCAAGTTTGACGACGAAATATATATTTTTCTGAAATTTCAGCAAGGTATTTTAGTTTTGTACGAGTCAAAAACGAGTCCTAAACTTTACAAATTATTTCGACTTATCAAAAATATATTAGTATACTTTGATACGAAGCTAAGGACATATAATACGTAGAAAACGGATTTAAAACGACCAAGATATACATGTTTTCATAAAATTGCCGTAACTATTATTTTTCGAAAAACTATATTATTTTTACGAGACAAGTGTTACGGTAACTTAAAACGACCATGTTGAAGGCTATTTTTAACGATGATGTGGAACTTTTTGCAACGAGATGTCTTCTAATAAAATCGAGATCACCAAGCATATTTTTCAAAACGACCAACCGTTTGTATATCGGAGTTGTAATAAATTATTTACGGATGCTTAAACTTTGCAGAAACTCACTTTTTACACAACATTTAGACAAAATCACCATCTTTAACCCCTATTATCTTTATGTTCGAGACCTCTATGACGAAAACTCCTGAACTGAAACTTCTAGATTTTGATACAAGTTTTCCAAAACCGTCGAGTTCGTTTCCTAACGTGCGACGTACACTATTTTGCGACTAGTTTTTCGAAGCCATTTTTGTCACTTTCATGAAATTTCCAACGACGTTATTTTACGACGAAAAGTTAAAATTTCACAATAAATCATTACGAAACTATTGTAGGATGACATTTTGACGTAAATACTTGTAAAGTAATTTAAGAATGATCAAGACGTCAAAAGAGTATTTTTCGACGATAAGTATTATTTTCAAAACTCGCCAATGGTATAAATAACATACGAAATGCATGCATAACATTACA
>BPTQ01007126.1:0-22205 GCA_019973895.1 Chrysanthemum seticuspe
AGTAACGGGTTAAATATTCAAAATAATAACTCACGCGATAAAAATTATTAAATATAAAAATTACGCGTTGAAGGGTGAAAAGAAATGTCGTGAATGTACTAATGAGATGCACATGATGTCAATGAAATGTAGACTAATCATAGTCCATATGAAATGTACGTGATGTCATGATCATGAATTCGCCGCTAAACCTCCAAGGTTACGTGAATTTGAAACAAGTAAACCAAGCTTGCTATAAATGTTGAAATAATGAAACATAAATTGTGTCGAGAAATGACTTGAAAGTACGGGTTGTCACAATATATATATATATATATATATATATATATATATATATTTATAAAAACATATACGGTTTTTTATATAAGTTTTTATATGCTTTTATATACGCTTTTATATACGTTTTTGTATACGTTTCTGTATATGTTTTTATACACGTTCTTGTATACGTTTTTGTATATACTATTATATAATTTTTATATGTTTTTATATACGTTTTTATATACATTTTTTATACTTTTTATATAAGTTTTTATACGCTATTATATACGTATTTATAAAAACAAATACATTATATATACGTCTTTATATACGTTTTTTTATACATTCTTATATACTTGTTGTACGTGTTTATACACGTTTTCATATATGCTTTTAGATACGTTTTTATATACATATATAGACGTATACAAAAGTGTATATATACGTATACAAAAGCAAATATAAAATCGTAAACAAATGTGTATATTAAAGCGTATACAAAGACGTATATAAAAGCATATAAAAAGTATATAAGAACGTGTATTAAAACATATATAAATACGTATATGTTTTTATAAATACGTATCAAAAAACGTATATATAAGCGTATAAAAACATATAAAAAAAACGTATATAAAAATGTATAAAAAGTATATAAGAACATATATAAAAGTTAAAAAAAAAGTATATGAGTTATACAAAACCGAATATAAGAACATGTATAAAAACGTATATAAACATATATATATATATATATATATATATATATATATATATATATATATATATATATATATATATAAATATATATATATATATATATATATGAGGAGAGTTATTTTACATACCAAACTTTTCTTACATACTAAGGGACTCATCTCCACCATTCATTTAAAAAAAAATCAATGGCTGAGATTAAAAATATTTTATTATTTCACCTATTTTTTATAATTTAAATATCTCTTGAACCGTTAATCGTTAAGCAAAAATAATTACACCATCTCGACGAACATTTAATTATCTTTCTATAGACGGGCACTTTGATATACTTTCGAAAAAAGAAAAAAAAAATCGTTTTTTTCACGTTTTTTCATCTTTTTTTTCGTTTTTCTTCGAAACTGGAATTTGCATGAAATATCATATATGATTTAACATTAATTTGAATATCACATGTGATATTAGTGTTAAATCACATATTATATGTAATATCATATGTGATACTATTGTTAAATCATATATGATAAATCACATATGATATAAATATCATATATAACATAACACTAATATCATATAATGATATATATGATTTTTTAATGTAAATTTCAGTAACGTAAAAAAACGAAAAAACTTAAAAAAAAACGTAAAAAATAATAAAAAAAAAAAATTTGTCGAAAATATATCAAAGTGCCTATCTATAGAAAGATAATTAAATGCTCGTCGCAATGATATTATTTTTTTCGCTTAACGATTAACGGTTTGAAAGTTATTAATATTTGAAAAAAGAGGATGAAAGTGGGTTTTTTAAATTGTTGGGATTAATCTCATCCATTAGATCAAATAAAAATGAATTGTTGAGATTGATCCTTTAGCATGTAAATAATCTTTTGTCCTCAAATGATCTTAAATCTATATATATATATATATATATATATATATATATATATATATATATATATATATATATATATATATATATATATATATATATATATATATATATATATATATATATATATATATATATATATATATATATATATATATATATATATGGGAATTCGGTTTTCGGTTCGATCTCGTTATCATTTTGTCAAATTTGTAACCGGGTCGAAAACGAATATCTAATTCGATTCAGTTCGTTTTTGAGACATTCATTTTGGTTACAAATTCGGTTTGGTTTATTCGGTTCGAATTCACATAAGATCGAATCTAAAGTTTTTGAAACTAAACTTAAAATCAGTAAAACTATTCAACCCCCCCCCCCTTCTAGTTTTCCACAACTGTAACACCCCCAATTTTCGTGAACGTGTCGGAATTCAAGCTGGGTGTTACTCGACGGTATGACATTATAATAACAGGAAACGATCTTTAACTGCGTCATTTAAAAGAATTTATCATTCGATTTATTCAAATATATCAGAGTTTACAAAATGGGTCCCAGTTGTTTTCAAGGTTACAAATACATAAATAAATTTTGAATGATAATAAAATTTAGACTAAAATACACAGTTGGTCCCTAAACTTGTATCGGAGGATCGCGATGGGACGAAACCGGGCATAATCATCGCCACGGGTCCAAACAGTACCCATTAAATGCCAGATTGGTCCCTTGACCAAGTCAAACTCTGATTTTTGTTTTGTAGTCGAGGGTATTTTAGTCATTACACATTTATACTTTTATAACACATTTATGTTTTACCCCTTCATCTTTCACCCTCTTCATCATCTACCCAAATCATTCATATCCCCAACATTCATCATTCATCTCCCCAACAATCATCTTGAAAAAAATCTGTTGATGAACATCTTGGAAAGTTGACCCAAGGATGGATAATGATATATCTCAAGAGTCTTTTTTATCAACTCAACTGTAAACTAACGTTGATGAAATGAATAATGATATATCTCAAGAGTCTTTTTTAGTACTTGTATTGATAATCTAACATGTGTTTAAACATTTACAAACCACTAACTCATGGTTCTATGACGATCACTTTTGACAAATAGAGTAGTTTATGACTTTAATCTATGGGATGCATGTTGCATTATCTTTATTCTCTGTCAGCATGAGTCTATGTATTTATGCACTCTCAAGAATTACATTGCTCAAAGCTCCATGAATATTTTCTTGTAGTTAGAACACAATGCTTCTGGAAACAAAGTCACATAATAGGCTGCAGCAATCTTGACGCAAAAGAGCAAAAGGTTATTCATCATTCTGCAATAAAAAACTATGGAGTGTTATTGTCTTAGTAAGGACTAAGGAAGCTTACAGTAGCTGTCATGCGAATAAGCTAAAAAGGCAAAACAAAATTCTACAGTGTCCAACTTATTTAACAGTACATGCTTCAAAAATGTGAAAGTGGTAGTTTGGAAATGAAAAACGTGGGACTCCAGTTGCCGACTGTAATGCTATTTTCCTTTTTATTATTAATTCGGTCATTTAGGAACAAAGTGCGTAGAATGATTAGAAATACCAACCAGCTTTAAGCCCCTTTATTGTGCAGAAAATGGAGGAATTTGGTTCAGATGTATGGCTGCTATTGGCAACCTACCTGAAATCAGAACACCAAGTTAGAAGTTGAATGTACAAATCTTCAATATAATCATAAATTTCAAGAACAAACGAGTTATGCATCAAATGCTTCTTTTATTCGCTACCGTTTTGACAATTATGTATGATAGACTCCATTACCAACTAAAAGTCTGAAACACTACATGTTGATATTTATATTACATGCTCAAAGAATGCAACTGTAAAACCATCATTACATTCCATAGAACAAAACCACACTCGCTGCATTCATCTTAACTAAAAATCAAATTTGCAAGTGGCACATGATATCAGTGAATCTCACTTATTCTCAAGTATAAGCTTTTTGCAAATTAAAACCATAGTATGTTCAATAAAGATGTAACTGGACAACATACAAATATCATACCATATCTCATTACTGGAAAGGGAGGAAATAGATCCGTAATTATGTAAGACAAAACGTGCAAGAGCAGAAATACTTGTAGTACTTAACATCACGCGTGATGTGGCAACTTTGATATTACTTGTATCTCAAAGTCTAAGTTTTACTTATATTTACAAAGATATATGCATGTACGAGTATACATTAACTTACAAAGTAGTTGAAAAAAGAGTGTCCCTAATTGAGCTCAGATTTCCTGATGGAACAAAGTAGTTCCCAAGACCTACATAAAGTGCATCAGCTGGTGTAGAAACTCTGTTTCCAGTCATACCAAGATAAGCACCTGGGCAAAACAAATGTCCTGGGTAAATTATTTATCCGACCATGTCTGCCAACTTATACAAGAAAGAAACCATATACACACTAACTAATTCCTCAAACAAATCAACTCATACAAGAAACCAAATCTGTTTTCATGCACCTGAGGCAGCCTATATACACCAAAGATACAATTTCACAGTTAAGAAGCTAATAAATCACAAGTATATAAGGAAAGCCTTAATACACCTCTTTAGGTGTTACACAAATGTAATCATCAATCAAATTAAATTTAACGGGGTAGTTGGGGGAGATGAATGATGAATGTTGGGGATATGAATGATTTGGGTAGATGATGAAGAGGGTGAAAGATGAAGGGGTAAAACATAAATGTGTTATAAAAGTATAAATGTGTAATGACTAAAATACCCTCGACTACAAAACAAAAATCAGAGTTTGACTTGGTCAAGGGACCAATCTGGCATTTAATGGGTACTGTTTGGACCCGTGGCGATGATTATGCCCGGTTTCGTCCCATCGCGATCCTCCGATACAAGTTTAGGGACCAACGGTGTATTTTAGTCTAAAATTTATAACCTTCTTAATATATCCATGCCCCTCCATACCAGCCTCGATCATTATGGACCTGAGATAAACCATGCTTAAAAGGTCAACACAAAGGTTGAGTGAAATCCATATGTTTAATGTTAAATATTGAACACAATAGGTTTGTAGTGTGAGCTAATTAGACTCATATTCATGGTTTGAAAACAAAACATTTATTATCTCCCTAAGCTCATGCAACCAAAGCGTTAACGTGTTCCAATATCAATTGGCATGTTTGTCGCCCCTGTAGGTAATTTGTCGTTATACCCTATGTTCTCAAAAATAGTGTGTTTGTTTGAACGTACTTGGTCAACACAAACGGGATTCGTCAATCCCAATAGGCATATTCACAATATCGGCGCTCACTACACTTAACGATTAACTGGTTCATGATGTGGGGCCTTATGTTTGGCAATGATAGTACTTAGTGACAATAAAATAATCATATAAGCATACAATTCAAGTATTTGTGTGTTCATGTAAAAATAGCATGCATCTCCCCCAAGGGTTTGTAAAAAAATTAAGTAATAAAAAGTAGGGCTATGAACTCACCGTGAGTAAATGATGTTAAGTATATTACGTAACCGATGGACAATCCTTCAAAACCTCTACGTACAACCTAGAAATATGATATCGTGTATTAGGATTTGAAATAACAACGTGAGAATATAATTGAGTCTATATAAGTCATTATATTTATCATAATGTTGTACATGGTAGTTCAAAGTAATCTTGTATGTTGTTAAGAAAACGGCTTACTAGTTTATAAAACATGTCTAGTTAAATATCGTACCACTGTTCGGGCCATCATAATTCATAGGTCATGTAGTAAACGTATGAGGAGCTAGGACACTTTAAATCGTAAATCCAACAACTCGTCAATACGTCCACCCCAAAGAGGCCCCTCACATGTAGCTCCCCTACTAACACGTTACGTTTTTAATATTTAAAACGTACACTTTGTACTCATAAGAGTCATAATGAGACATATGGTTTTGCCGTACTTCGTTAATTATCTATACTACATTATAAAGTATTTGGGACTTTCTATTAAGGGAAGTCTTAAAATTTTAAGACAAAAAACATTACTATAAAAGGAAAAGTAGAAAATTAATGTAAAATTTGAAAATTTAAGTCTCATTAAAACATATGTAACCACCCTCCAATAATGATACATTTTAATGGAATTGTTTATAAGAAAATTTCACTATAGTTAAACCACTAATTTAATGCTAAAATTTGAAAAATAAAAATGTTTATCATTTACACTATTAATAATTTAGACTATCTACTTTTGAAAAACATTTATCTACTACATTATAATAAAAAAGTTTAAAATAAAAAACATTTGTTTGTTAAAAAAATAGTCACCGGGTACCCGCCGCCGTATTGCGCGGGTACCCTTCTAGTTATAGTTATGAATTTATATATAACACCTATGTAATTGTTATGAATTATGAAATAGGCCAAAAATTGTAACACCCCCAATTTGGTGATACGCAACGGAATTCAAACTAGGTGTTACTTCATGGCATAACAATTGTAACAATAGAAAACGAACTCTAATTGAGTCGTATTAAAAGGTTTATCATTTGATTTATATAAATATCAGAGTTTACAAAATGAGGTCCCAATGTTTCACGGTTTACAAATAAGTTTTCGAATGATAATAAAATTTATAGCCATCTTGAGTACTCGTGCCCTTCCTTTCCATCCTTGCCAGCCTCGTGAATTTGTGAACCTTAGATAAACATGCTAAAAGTGTCAACACAAAGGTTGGTGAGTTCATAGATTTTGTAGATATAACCTTGTAAAAATCATCATGACAAGTATATGTATGTAGATAATGCAGTTTAAAGTATAAGTACAATTCATGTACTTTATGTCTGTATGTACGGCTACCTCAAGTATGTAATACTTGGGTCCGCTTTGACGCTTTGTACGGCTTCCTCAAGTATAGTTTATATATCTCGTACTACCGTTCGGGCGATCATAATTCAGAGGTCATGTAGTAAACGTTCAAGGAGTTAGGACACTTTAAATCGTAAATCCAACAACTCGTCGATACATTTTACCCAAATGAAACCCCTCACATGAAGTTCCCTAGTGTTGTAGCACTTAGAAGATAAAACATATGTTTTGCTTATATATCATAAGTGTCGAAAATATTCATATGGTTTGCAAAATACAAGTTACAAGGTTGTTTGGTTATCATTAGCAAATCATAATGGTTATCAAAAGTATCGTCATAATTTATGTCACAAGTGTTTAAAGAAAAGTTTACAAGTTTCTAAATTGTAAAGTTGGTTATTACAAGTATAATTTCACATGTGAAAGCACTATCCCGAAGGTTGATTAAACTTAGGAAAACTAATTTGAATGAAGTTTGTTAACTTAGTATGTAATTTGCCTTGATAACAACATGGTTTCTACGTTCTTTAACTTGTGGTAAAGCAAATTTTGACCTTAAAAACTGTTTTACAATTTGAGGCAGAAAAATGTTATCGTTTGGTCTTTTTAGGTCGTGTTTCCTCGCGGTAGACGTAAAACATCGTTCTGAACAACTTTTTCGCTTTAACCTTTTGATGAAACATACCATAAGGGCATCAAAAAAATTCGGATTTTAGGCAGTAAGCAAATAGGCAGTTTCGGCGTTTTGGTTTAGCTAACTTCTTTTGGCCGTAAATTTTGACTCGTGTACTCGTTTTGGGTGATTTAAATTGCTATGTTTTCCTTGTAAAACCCTCTTTAACAGTAAGTAAGTGTCTAATATCATAGTTATACTATTTTAGTCGTATTTCACAATGTATGTCACTAGTTTTCTTGTTTACCTATTTTAAGTTAACTTATAGTTCTCATAACTTGTTTTAGAGATTTTTGTACATCATGAAATCAATATAAAGACCATATATAGCATAAATGAAGTATAAGAAGCATGTAATTGATGTTGAGCAAGAGTGGTGGTTAGTATTCTTACAACTTTTGACTTTCAACTTAAGAAAGGAAAATCAAAGATCAAGAACAAGAACTAGAAACCCTAGCTTCCAAATTCTTCAACCTCTTGATACTAAGTTGAGATGACTTGGGAAAGCACTTGAAGTCTTCTACTAGAAACACTTCTTGTGTGGCTTGGAGATCACCAATGGAAGCAAGGAACTAGAACTTTGGATCAAAAAGCTTAACAAGAGCTTTGGAATTGATATGGAGCTTGTGTTTCTGGAATAACTCTTGAAAGGAACAAGCAAGATGAGAAGTGTGTGTGTGTGTGTGTGTGGCGTTAATATGGAGAGGAGGGGGTTTTATAGGACATTGAGGAGGTTAAGTCACGAAACGTAAAACCGGGTATCGTAAAAATATGAAACTTGTAGAAGTTATTAAACTCATCATTATACTTTATAATAAAATATAAAATGAGTGGTAAGATCCATCGGGTTGCTTAAACGTTGTTTAAAGCTGGAAACGCGGGTCAAAAACGCGTATTTCGCGTTAAACGCAGAACTGAAAAACGTAAAATTCCAAAACTTGTGGAATTGTCGTAAAATGGTAGAAATACATATTTCTAATGTTTATAGTGTTTTATGGACATATCGGGATGCCTGAATGACGTTTAAACACTAAAGTAATTCTCAGACACGGTTTTGTGAAATCGGTTCTGTATGGATTCAACGTACGTCGTCAGGACGACTTGTCGAGTTTCAATTATCTTGTCATGGATGTTACAAAAATGAAAAGTAACCTGAAAATGCGGGTTGTTACAAAAATGGTTTTTGGTTATAAGTTGCGGAAAAAAGGATAAAACGGTCGGTATTCCCATCGTTTGAGAAAACACTATTCCGAGGGTCAAGTGTATGATTTTATTTTATGGAAATGATATTTATAGGTTAGTAGTGAAGTTTGGTAAGTTTGGTAAATTATCAAGTTCGGGTACTAGGTGGAATGAGAAAAGATTTTTGGAAAAATCATGTTTCGGGTCTAAAAATCTCGCACTGCCCAGCCCTCATCGTGCATTTTCAGGCCAAGATCTCGTCAACCTAGATGTAAAATATCATTCCGGAGAACTTCTGTGTTTTACACTTTTGATGATTCGGACTCTAAAGTGGTTAAAATTGCATTTCCAAATCTGGACAGCTTACTTTTGACAAAAATCAATATTTCCTTTTAGTAACATATCTAGGGGTAACTTTCAAACCACAAGTCCGATTTAGTTTATTCGAATTGCTACTGTTTTGTTTTGAACTCGTCTATAACTGTATGGATTTATTTAAGGTCTTAGGTTCATGCTTTTGTCGATTTTATAGCACAAATTACTTGTTTTACTAGCTTATTAACATAAAATTTCACATAAGTCATAAGTAAGTTTATATAAATGTTTACTTGTGCTTTGTACAACATGGTAAACATAAAAACATATACATCTAAACAAAACATGCATAAAAATCATAGTAACAAGAATTATGATTAAGATTTAGTCTTACAACTTTTGGCCTTACTTAAAAGAGAACTTAGGATCAAGATCGAAGAACAAGGACAAGGATCAAAGAAAGCTTGACGCGAGCTTTGTAAATGAAGTAGAACTTGTAGCTTGAAATCACTTAGGATCACTTGGAAAATACTTGAAGACTTCTACTAGAAATTCTTCTTGTGTGGCTTGCAAATCACCAAAGGAATACGAAAACTAGTAAAAGGATCATGTGAAACTTTACAAGAGCTTCAACTATGTGATGAGTGTGTAAATACTCATCATTTTTAGTTAAATCTGAACTGCAAAACGTTTAAAAATGCTCAGAAATGCATCAAAATACTGAAAATATCTCAAAATTGCATTTTATGTGTTTCAGATGCAAAATGTTCAAAATCAGATGAAAAATAAGCTAAGTTTGCATAATTGGCAGTTTCAGTCCCCCAAGTTTCAAAAATTGTCAGAAATAGTCCCTGAGCCTTAATTTCAAAAGAAAAGTCACCAAAGGTCCTTTTAAAATCATAAGTTGTCAAATTTAGTCCTTTGGTGAAAAATATCAAAAGTTTTGAGAAATTACAAGTTTGGTCCTCCAAGTTTCAAAATTGGCAAAAATGGCCCTTGGAAAATTGAAAATGTCAAGTTTGGTCCTTGCATTATTGAAACTTGTCACTTATGGTCCCCTGGAACAACTTTGTGAAAATGGCAGCCTAGGTCCTTGTATTTTCAGAATTTGCACAAAAGGTCCATATGTCACTAAACCTTTAAACCCCTTTTGGACCTGCCAATACTACTTGTGACCCTGCCATAACCAATTGGACCCCCATTTTGGACCCCCTTTGATATTAGACCTCAAGTCAAACCTCTGGTCAACAAACACAACACGCGCCAAAACTTTATCCTCTTCCCAAGTGCTTCTGCAAGTGCCTGCTTACACTCAACCCCCCTCCTCCAGCTCATTTTTCCACCCACCTTATCACTCCAAACATAACAATCCAAGAATCATTAATTTCATCCCCCCTCATCACACTCAATCTCAACCCACTGGCAAAAATACATTTCCCGCCAAAAATGCAATCAAGGGCCAATATCAACTTAACTCATCCAAGGGTCTCAAATAGATGTGGGAAAAGCTCAGAACAAGTGGAGAAGCAGTTTGGGTATAAAAAGGAAGCAAGAGGAGAAAGAGAAGAGTGGTAGTTAGTTTTTTTTAGTTTTTCTTAATGTCGTTTTTTTAAATTAATGTTTTAGTTTAAGTCCAAATGTTGTAATTTCAGCTTTTATGTATCACAATTAAGTTAACACATCATTGTAATGTGCTTTTGAGTTTCAATCCAAGTTTTTATTCAAGTTCCAAGTTTATTGTTCACTGTTACAATTTTCAGTTTCAAATTCTTATGAACAATCTGTTAGTAGCTTATTTTTGAGCCCAAGTAAGTTTATTGAAGCTTCTCATAGCTTTTGATGAGCTTACAATTAAATTTCAAACAAATTTGGGTCATGGTCAACAAAAGTCAAACTGGAGCAATTTGGTGATGATATGGGTTGATGCAGTGGTGATATTGGGGTGAAATAGACTAGGTTAGAGTAGTTTTGGGTCTGGTTTTAGCCTGCAAATCAAGGTGGACATCTGTGAGTAGTTGTCTTATTTACATTTTCACATCAGTTGCATATTTTGTTTATATTTGTATTTGTAGTCATAAACTGTTAAAACTTGTTTATTAAGTTGTATGTAGGGTAGCTTAACTTAGTTTGGTCATTAATACAAGTTGGTTTAGTGTTTAGCCCATTTTAAGTTCAAATCAGATTGTTAAAGGGTGTTTGGATATGCTGCTTAAGCTGTGATGTAGGTTCACTCAGTGGTAGATTATTGTTGCCTTAGGTTTGTTTATCTCAATTGTACTCATCTCTGTCTTCCTATTGCATTTGCAAACACTCTAAGTCAAACTTTATATTTAATCTGTCTTATTGCTTAACTGTTGGAGTTTTACAAATTCAAAAGCTTATTTTGTGTTCAAAATTCATAGAACTAGCTTGCTTTAAGTTTATTTCATCATAATATATCATTTTCAGTTCACAAAGTTGATCCAAATCTCAAAAAAGTCAACTTTCAATTCTGTCAAAAAAAAAGGTCAAAGACTTGCAAAACCTGTTTTGGGCCTAACTAGGGTGAATTTTCTTGGACTCATCTCTGGGCCAAATTCAGTGAAAATTGTGGTTTTAAAATGTTCAACTGGTCTAATTTCTTATTGTCATTTTTATAGATTTTTGTGATTTTTTTATAACCCTCAAAATTGCTTGGCAAAATGGGTGTAATTGCCCTGTGCAACTGACTCAGTGAAAGCTGAGTCTGCACAGGGGTTTTGCAGACCTTGCAGCCAGCTCTTGAGAGCTTGTCTTTGGCTCAATTTTGGTTTACAAAATCCCAGCCAAGTCTAGATTAGGTTCCAGCTTTTAGTTTTTAGTACCAGCTTGTCTAAGTGCTTATTTTTTATCTCCAAAGCAGTGGCCAAAAACTGATTTTTGGCACTTAAGCCAAATCAACCAAATCTTGGTAACTTGCAATCAGAGGTTAAGAGCAGTTTAGATAGGTTGTTTTTAAGTGCTTTTAGCTTATTTTAGCTTCTGTATCAGTTTGGTAGTCACTTGGTCCTTTTAGCTTATCCTTAGTGCTTATTTATAAGCACATTCAACTGCAGCCTTATTTTCCTCCACACAAGCCTCTGTTTTTCTATTTTTCCTAGTTTCATAATATTATTTTAAACTTATCTTGAATTTTTCAGATTTTTCTAGGTCAATTTGCTATTTTTCTTAATTTAAATTAGTTTTTAAGCATTTTTAATTAGCATTAAATACAAATAATTCAGAAAAGTTTCAAAAAAATAATTTTTCATTTTTCTTAAGTTAAGATAAATATAAAAAGTCAAAAAAATATTTTTTTCAGATTTTTCTTAGTTAAATTTGTATTTTTAAGTAATTTAAGTAGTTTTAAATAGTTTTTAATTCATAGAAAATAGAAAAATATTCAGAAAAATACAAAAATAGTTTTGAAAATTCTCTTTTGATATTTTAGATTTCTCTAAGTCATAATTTTATTTTTCTAGCTTTATTTCATATTTTCTTGTATTTTAGGTTATTATTAAATAGTTAAAAATAGTTTCTAATTAATAATAATTAATTTAATAGTTATAAAAATAATTTTATTTTTCTATAAATTTTCTTTTATCATTAGGATTGTAAAAATGTTATTTTTATATTTTTAGGATTTATATTGTGTAAGTTTCACATTTTCTTTTGTACGTAACGTAGTTTTTAAATTAAGTTTTATAAAAACATAAAATCAAAAACATCATTTTAAATATAGTGATAGCGTTTATTTAATATTTTTTATCTTTTTAATTTTCTTTAATTTGCATTTAAGCCCTTGTAGTTTATGTACTTTTTCTGTAGTTATAATAATTCAAATCCCTTTTCCGTTCAAATCTCTCGATCACTATTCGTTTGGTGATTCTTCGCATAGCTCGCTGGGACATAACGACCCGGGGTAACACTATACTCCCCAGATCTTCATTGCATTCGTTTCTGAACCGTTTGAAGTTTCTTACGGTCGGCCATTCACTATGATGTAGGACTTGTAGATTGATAATCAAAGATGAATCTCTCTTGGAATATGATTATGGTCATATTTTTATGATAGAAAAGAAAGAGAATTAGTCTTGGTTTTATAGCATGTTGAGGAGGTTAGTTTTCCTAAGATATTTTGCATTCTATGGTTAAAAATGGTACACATGATGCATAAATATTCAATGGATCATCTCAAGCCACCAAGGCCTTGGTGATGTGCATAAATTTCATCCATATGCCTATATGGATGACTTAGTTAGTCATTTTGATAATATCTTATTTTACGGAGTGAGTTTTGGTCCCGGTAATCGCTAACGGAAAGTATTTAAATCATGAAACGTAAAACCGGGTATCTTAAAAATATAAAACTTCTAAGAAATGTTAAAACTTATCAATATACTCTATAAAAGTGTATTAGATGAGTGATAAGTTTAACGGAGTGCGTAAAAGCTGTTAAAACCTAGAAAAGTATGTTGAAAACGCGTAAAACGTGAAATGTACGAAGTTTACGCAAAAATGAAAAAAGTTAAATGTCACTTTTCTAATATGATTATTATGAACCTAAAAAGGCTTATAATGTGTAGATTAGGCCTAGTCTAGTGTCAGTTGGTGTTAAATGTATGTTATGTCTAAAAATAAACCAAAAATATTAAATATCTTGTTAAACTTAGTCAATAAGTTTAAGTAAATATCTTAGTTACTTAGGTATTAAGTCTTTGAAATATCTAGGAACGTATCTTGACAAGAAGGACTAACAATGGCTAGTTAAGTTTAGGAGATATTTTGTGATATTTAGCGTTAATAATCAAGTGTTGATTTTTTGGGCAAAATATGTTGACTTTTCCAAAAATGGAAAAGCGTTTAAACGTCTTAGAAAATGCGATGGAGGTATAGGTTAAGTTTGCATATAAGTAAAATTGTTTAAAATGCAAGTTTAGACTCATAAATCATAGGGTCTATTTGGTAACATTTGAAGTTAAGATTTTAAATTTCATATAATGATTATAAAATTAATCTAATGTGATAAAAATGTTCAGAGTCGGTTTTCGTTACGCGCAGGATAACCTAAACGGTTAAATTTAAAGATTAAAATTGTACGCGGTTTAGGAATAAAATAGATATGTTTTAAATAAATATTAACATGAAATTTTTGAGTTGTTACAGAAACCCCTCCGGTCACCCGAGAGCAGTTAGAATGTATTTGCCCTCAAGTTGATGGTCAAAGAACACAACCAGTAGAACACTGTTGATCCGATATGTTTGAATTTCGACGAAGATGACACTCCGGACAAGGGTAATAACATCGTGATGGGAGCAAATAGGCCTTGGAGGACCGCACCCACGTATGTGGCAAATTACGAGGATGACTTGTTGGGTAGACGATGTCGATCTGAAGAAGCCTTTCAAGGAAGGTTTAAAATCACCTTTAACCCCAAAGGATAATTGAATTCTCTGCTCCGAAATACAAGATGTCGGCCCACATAAACCCGGAAGATCATCTCAGTCGGTTTGTGGGAGTTTTTACCTCGAGAGAATGGCCTATGCCGGTTTGGTGTTGTGTGTTTCAACAGACATTAGGTGGAAGAGCCTGAGGGGTGGTTCGACCGACTCACTCCAAAATAATAGAAACATAAGCTAATGAACTTACGAGTTAGAACGGGTAAAATGGGTCAAAAGTGGTAACTTTGAAAAAATCATAATAAGGTGAAAAAATTACACGTTTGGTCCTTGTGGTTTATCCAAAATAACAGGTTTAGTCTCTAAATCGTTTTAATTACATCACACATACCTATTTTTGAAACTTGTTGCCCATTTAGTCCCTATTAAATAGGGAACATTTCTGTAATTATTTACAGTTTTTTTATACATTGATAGTCCTTATTTCTCATAATAGGGACTAAATAGGCAACATGCTTCAAAAATAGGTATGTGTGGTGTAATTAAAACGACTTAAGGACTAAACTGTTATTTAGGGTAAACCACAGGGACCAAACATGTAATTTTGTCTATAAAGATTGATATACACTCATTAACTTTGAGTTTCTTATCTTTATCTATACTACTTATAAAGCATGTTGACACTTCTCTCCTGTTAATTTTTTAAGACTTCATAAAATATATTTTTAAGCAAATACAAGTACACAAGCATCATTTACAAGCATTTGAAGCACAAATAAAACTAAAAAAACACAATTCAACATATACAATTAATACATAATTTAATTAACTCTTTCACCAAAATATACAAAATCATAAAGCTAAAGGTACAATCATCATAAACACAAATTTTTAATATCAAATAGTAATCAATGTAATTAAAATGTGTTGTGAAAAAATAACATGGATCCAAGACATTCCCAACGGGCAACAAGTTATATGTATTTCGTTTTATGGGCCCAAGCTATGTTCTAACCAAAAATTATTTATAATAAAAATTGTCTTGGTTGAAAGTCACTATATGTATGTGTTGATGCATACATTAATTGTATATGTAGCTTAATTAGTTGTATTTGCATAAATTAGATTTATATTATCGTTCATTTGTACGATTATTGTTAGAAAGAACGTGTAACCGAACAACATTTGTTTACGACAAAATAGTCACAGGATACCCGCTGCCGCATCGCGCAGGTACCCTGCTAGTCTATACTACTTATAATGGAGGGATGACCCTCTCTTCTATTTATGAGTTTAAGATTTCCTGAATTATAATTTAAACAAATACTACTTATAAATCATAATGTACAACTATGTAAAGCACAATTGATTTTAAGCTAATACTATTTCTTACATACATACAATTAATACACCCCATCACAAATATATGCAACTAACTAAGCACAATGTATAAATACAAATGAAATTAAAAACACGCAATTCAATACATACAATTAATACACAATTTAATTCACCCCTTCACCAAAATATACAACTCTTTAACCACAATGTATAATCTGATTAAGCTTCCAAAACATAAATCTTTAATCAAGCAGCTCAAAATAAAATAACATTTATTCGCTGGAAAATTTAGTCACAGGGTACCCGCCGCTGCATAGCGCGGGTACCCTGCTAGTTATTTATAATGCATTCAACACCTTTACTTTTAGAAATCTTAAATTTTTAAAGTTTACGCAACTTACTTTTATCTAGTAACTTAAACTTAAACTTCAAAAATGTAACAATTAAACATTAATGTACTTAATAGCATTAAAGTGGATGTTTAAATAATAAAACATAACAACCTTCATAGATTTATTATATTTATAGTTTGATATCACAACTTTTCAAATTTGCTCATCATAATAGGGCATAGTAACTTCTTCACAATCTCACAACACAAGTTGACAACCATAAATTTGTACATCATTGAAAAACGTCATTCATCCCTAACTGTATTGCGCGCTCATGCTGGTTTACGCGAGTGATATTCTAGTGATAAATAAAGACTAAATAGATAGGTTATGAACACGTTTAATTCTGGATAATTGGAATGATGTCACAGGGCTAAATAACATCATGGACATAAATCTTATAATTTGCAAATAATCTTCTAATCTCCCTGCCACATTGTCCAATTTTTCTTTTTGGGTTGTCCTAAAAATATTATCTCCTACAATCTATCTATCTATTTATACTAATAAAACACACTTTTAGCTAGCCATCTAATTAATTTTCTCCATAGATAACTTTTAACTACGGCTTGACATGTGGCATCTAAAGAAATTAAAACTACAACCATTTTAACAAACTATTTCTTAACTACTACATTAAACCTTCCCGCTCAATAGTGCCAAGCAAAACTTCGGTCAATGGTTTAGTAAATAATATGTCCAAGGTCCAACTAATACTGCATATCTTATTTTTGGTTAGCTCTTAACGATACAATTTAAAAACCAAAATATTTTAGTGTGGGTTTTTCAGTAGTTATAATGGGATCCTATTTTTGGATAGATTTCATTTTATAATATGAAAAGGGAAAACCAACCTAACTTAACGAGTGCTTTTTAAAATTTATAAATGCACAATAATTTTTGTTATCTTTTTCATAAAGAAATGCAAATAAATAACAATTTGTAAAACAAATCAAAAAGTTAAAAGTCAATACTTTTCCAGCAATCTTTCTCAATCAAATTATAACACAATTTATTTTGTATTAAGTGACAAAATATTTTCTTGCGTAACATATCTCAATTCTTGCATTGCTTTAAACACCCACCCAAAAACTATTTCTTTATATCTTGAACTAACATATATCTTTCTTCTACTTGATAATGATTTTTAGGTATGAGCATTGATTGGGATGCTTAACTCATATGTCTAATAGCATGCCTAAACATATGTGTCAGCATCCTATTAGGGACAGCAGGAGGACCCACTTATTCACAAACCAATAATTTATTGCCACATCTATTAGGCACACAATTAGTCACATATTTTAGTCCTCTCAATCATTTTCCTTCAGGTATTGACTGAAAAAGGCGCTCCACAAGAAGGTAAACTCTAAACTTTATTTTTAGGCTTTTAATTCGAGTTGTTATGTCATTTGAATGTATATCAAGAATTTATATATATATTTTTTCGGTTTTTTTAAAGGATTAGTTATGTGGAGGCACCAATCTTCTATTACTTTTTGTTTGTATCTTTATGTTGTTTAATTATAACAATTACGAAATCTCAAATAAATTTACTTGATTAGAGGTTAAAAAGTGTATAATTCTCCAAATGTAAATAGGACCAAACATTTTTCAAATTAAACTACCTAAATTGAAGCTAAGGATTTAACATTTTTTTTTATGTTATTTTCATTGAATATACGATTACTCATAAAATTCACAGTTTTTGCATCATACGATTTTTATTGACAAGGTAACATACTCTTTCTCATGTTGTTTAATTGATTTTGAATCAAGACTCATGTCATCACACAATCCGTTGGCAAGCCACAGTCCATCTTCTTATTACAGATTTCATGTTTCAAAATCTGTTGCAATGATCGATAACAATTTAGTTGTCAAAAAAAATTTGTAAGTTTGTTCATCATCTAATTTGCACACTTTTTATAATTATTTAGATACGATTTGTAATCGTAGCCTTTTAGTGTTTTGTCAGATAGTAACATATAAAGTGTCTATTAATTTTCATCGTTAATAAAGATGGACTAAAGACTTTATGCAGAGATTTGAATTAGTCATGACTCATTGCCAAACATCTGAAGTTGGTTGTTGTGAAAGAGTTGTTCTTGCTATTGTCAATGGATGACTAGACTATAGGTATCATATTCACAAAATTCCTTATTTGTATTATCCAAGATAAAAATTAATTTTTTATCTACAGTTGGAAATATTCAGCCATGAATGTGTAGATTGAGTGTGACCTTCTACGGTCTTTGAAGAAAATATTTAGCTATGAATGTGCAGTTGGATATAATCATGCGGATCATGCAAACATTGACATAGCATAAAGTTCGTTTTTTACAATGGTTTTTGAAGGATACATCTGACGAAAACTTTGTCACTTTGTATAAATAATAAGTTAGATGGGTCTCTTCTGTTTATAACATTAGAGATTCTGAATATTTGGCCTAAGCTGAAGCTAATTAAGTGTTTTTAGGTTCTTAATATTCATGTTTAAGATTTTGCCTCGTGCAAAACGAATAATGGGGGTAGGTTAGAGTTTTTGGTTGTTGTTATTGGCGATATTAACCGTTGAACTCTTTATAAATAGGCACACTTGGAGTAGGACTAACATGTATAATAACAAGCGTTTATCCAAATGTCTAGAAACTTTTTATTCAATTTCTTATACTTTGTTTACCATGAGAGGTCACTTTGTAGGAGTTAATGGAAAAAACAAAGATGTTAAACAAAAGTAATTTTTCTTATAGTTTTACACATTATAAGAATATCTAAGGAAAACATTGTGATAGGTCATATGTTACCTGCAATATTATTACAATGTCTTCTTGAGTGATGAATCGACTAAAAGGGAATCCAAAGGAAGCACACACATTAACATCCTATTAGCATCGAAGGTAAACTTTGAGTTTGGTCCAATTTTGTTGACATGGCATGTGCCGGTGAAGTGATTGTTAAATGAACATAATTTGAATAAGGGACCCTCAAGTTGTCTAATATGAACTCTTGTGATAAAAATAAAATATACTTGCAGTTTCGAGGGTTCGATTTTAGATATAGCTAAAGCACCCAATTTTTTTACGTATAGCTATTTTATTTATGGGCAAAGGGCACGAAAATGTAACTAACTTGCCACTTTTTGTTTGTTGTGTAACCACTTTATTATTTCTTATTGTGTACATCCTACTTTTTAATTCCGTCTATTGCGTGTATCTTATTACCATTTTGCCCATATCTCTTAATAAGACTGTTGATAAATGAGAAGGGTAAAATTCGCACAAAATACAATATATGTAATTCAAAAGTATAATGCAATCAAGTCAAAATAAATAGAGTTAAATAGAGTTTTATTAATATACTTTGCATGGAAAGTCAAAATTCATTTCAATGTATTTTTTGCATGGTGACTTTGTATGGTAACCATAGTTGTCAGGATCCCGATCCTGATCTCAGGATCCCGATCCTGATCTTAGGATCTTACGATTTTACGATAATACAAAGCAAAAACGATCCGGATCCTACATAGATCTTTTCAAGCTTAAGATCTTATAGGATCCCGATCTTAACCATACGATCTTACGATCTAATCCGATCCGATCTTACTTTTCTCGGATTACGAACTAAAAAACTACAAATTTATGGGTTGCTTGTTTGTAGAATTCAAAAAACAACATGTTAATCTTTTTAAACATTTTATAATCATGATTTATGACAACATTTATATGAAACATTCATAGTATTTTGTGGTTATAATGTATTAATATTTGTAGATTTGTATAAAATTACATAAAATATTAATAAATAACCTTAGAGTAGGATCTTAAGATCCCGATCCGATCTTACGATCACGATCTTGCAAAGACGAAAACGATCCTGGGTAGGATCCCGATCTTGACAACCTTGATGGTAACTACTAAAATTTGATTTCAATGTATTTTCAATTTCCAAATTTGCTAGCCCATTCATTTTTCATTGGCGGGAAAAATTAATTGAAACATTTCGTATTTCGCCTATATAAACAACCCCCAAAAACAAGTTTCTATTTCACAACTAAAAGGAAGGAAAAATAAATAATGGATATGCAAAATCAAACGAAGGTTGATGATGATCTCGAGGTTAGTAATTGATTTTTTTATGATCTTGTTTGTTGTTTGTAATGTGAATTGACACTTCTTTGTTTATGGTTTTAGGAGGGGATTTTAGACAGGTTTTGCCGGTCATAAGACGTGGAACACGAGCGCAAATTGTAGATTCGAGTCTACGGATATCTCATAGAACAACAAAGGGATATCTCTCATGGCCAGCTTTTGTTAGTTAATATTTCATAATTGATGTAATGTTTTATTTTAAGTTTCATTAAATATTTTTAAATGTTGTTTGATACATGTTAATTTTTTTTGCTAGAGTTGAATTATCACATGTTACAACCGTTTGTGATTAAATTTTTATTTTTTCACGTTCTATTTTGAACGTTATACGAAACACTTACCACAATATTGCATATCGTTAATTGTCTGCCGTTAGAAACCGATGCCGCTAGGCACGGGTACTCGCCTAGTCTCTTAATAAGACTGTTGATAAATGAGAAGGGTAAAATTCACACAAAATACAATATATGTAATTCAAAAGTATAATGCATACACATAGTAGGGTTGGATCAGTTGGTAAACCTCTTGCCTCTCAACCGAGAGGTCAGGGGTTCGATCCTCACTCCCTACAAAAAGGCCGGAGGTCCTTTCTACATTTGGTAGAACTGGAAGCAGCCTCTCTACCTTAGGTAGGGGTAAGGCTGTCTACATCTCAACCTCCCCCATACACCGGAAACGGTATTTGGTACCCATAACCCGTGGAAGACGGCATTGGGCGTTACTTTTTTTTAAAAGTATAATGCATACAACATAAAAAATAAAAATGGCTACACAAAAAGGCAAAAATAGCAAGTAGATTACATTTTCGTGCCCTTTGCTTTTTATTTATTTATTATTTTGAACGAAAGCAACTATTTCCCAGTATATATAATAGGCATAACCTGTCAACTCATAAAGCCACATAATCATGAAAAAAAGCCACCTCAGCACAAAAATATACGTGGCATTAATGACTCAACATATACTTCCTCCTAACACAGTTCTCTCATTAAAAAATTCATAGCCAAAAATCTCGCACAAAATCAAAGCTAATTCTGTTCATGATTAAACATATATTATGGATCAAACTAGAATTTCACAAGTCTCGCAAATCAAAACGCATACACCAAATCAACCTATTTTTCTTCATGTTGTGGATCGTCTGAATAAAAACCCACACAAAAATCACGCACAAAATGATCAATGAATGATCTCTTCATTGCAACCAACTTCAATTTATTGTCATTCTTCTAAGGTAATTTTTTACTTTTAGTTCTTGTTTCGATTAAATCAAATTAGGTTAGCCGATTAGTTTTTTTATGAAGAATAATGAATTAGTTTTGTTAGTATAGTTTAGTTTTGGATAGAAGTGATTCAAAAGGAAGACTATAAAGTATTCGATAAACTTGCATACAAGTGTTTGATGAAAGTCGTGAATATTTAGAAAAAATAATGATGGCTACACAAAAAGGCAATAGATAGCAAGTTGATTACATTTCCGTGCCCTTTGCCCTTTATTTACTTATTATTTTGAATGAAAGTAACTATCTTACAATAAGCACACAACATATATATGTCACGTGTCCTAAGCAGAATTGATCTCAAAACTATTTAGTTGGGGAACATTCTCACACATGGTGCACCATAGACAAAACTTGAGAAGTTTAATTAGAGAGGCCAAACTATAATGTATTTGTTTTAAAGGGGCCAATTTACATTTTAATTTAACATTCCTACTAATAATGCTTACTACTACACAATGTAAGGGTTAAAATGTACTTCTAGCTAAGCATTTTGAGGGGGCCACGACCCTCCCGGTCCTTACTAAGTTCTATTTCTATTGGTACCATTGATACACAAGCCATTTCATACATATAACTATTCTTTTCTAATCAAACTTGGGGATTATTATAGATCCTTTACGAATGTACATCTAACTTAGCAACCTTCTGCTTAGACCGACAACGAGAATGAAGGACATCTATGGATAATGGAATTAAGCTTTAGCATTCGGGCTTCTTTCTTTTTTTTTTTATAAAGA
>BPTQ01007137.1:0-26244 GCA_019973895.1 Chrysanthemum seticuspe
GGATGTAGTATGTGTTTTGTAGGTAGATGCAAGGGTAATGTGTCGAATGAAGATTTTTAGTATATACGCGTGTCAATGTAAAAATACGCGTTTTCATGCAAAAATGGTAAAGTAAATTATGTAACTAATAAAATAAACTTATTATAGTCAAAACATGCTAATTTGACGAGAACAAATCATGGTTCAGTGCCGGTACGCGTCAAATGACGTTTTTTCACGTTATGCGGGTTCATCTCCCGGTAAACTTTTGAATGTGAACATAAATGTTCTGAAAGTGAAACTTAAACTGTTTGGTTAAATATTAATCTAAAAAGTATCCGTCCATCACAGACTCTCAAAACATAAATGGAAACGCGATTTTGATTATAGTTAAGTGTGCTCGTGTCACAGCACAACTGGCCAAGGTGACCTTGACGGGAAATCACAGAAAGACTTTTGATGAAATGAGAGTCATTCCAGGATGAAAATTTTGAATAGGTGGGATAACTTCCCAATCGTACGGCAAATAATTCATAAAACCGTAAAAAGTAAAAGTCGAGGGTAAATAGTAAAAACGTTATTCTAAAAAATTACCGGTTGTCATAGATAACCCCAACTAAGCCTCACAAATCCATATGGATGGTTAGTCATCACAACCACCCATGTATCCTATTTCTTTATTTCCGAATGAAGATATGTATGAACCTACATTTTCGGACTCTTGTTATGGAAACACCGCTCTTGAGGACTCTCCCGTAGAAGTCACGGCCCCAGCACCGGCCCACCTTTAGCCTAAAAGACGCACAAAGAGGACGATTCAAAACGAGGAAGCACCCCGGTGCCTTCCATGGACCATTGAGGAAGAAATTGCGTTGTGCAAAGGTTGGGTTGATGTATCCAAAAATAGCGATATGGGTAACGCAAGGAGGGAGCAGGGATTTTGGAATGAGGTTATAAAATACATGGAGAGCAAAATAAAGGCATACGGTCGTCGAATGTACGATATGGTGAACGAGAAATGGAAGACGGTGCTCCCGAACGTGGCTCGGTTTTGTTGAGTGTACAATAACGTCAAGCGTATGACGCCGATGAATGGAGCCGGAGACGAAGATTACATCAATAAGGCAATGCTTGACTATGAAGCTGAATACGGAGTACAGTTTACGCTTCGTCATTGGTGGGAGATTTTCAAAAAAAAATGTCTGGATTTTTGGAGATCAAAAAGAGGGAGGTTGAAATGTAGGGATATAAAGCGCGTCTAAAAGACTTAACGTTATATATGCAACTATATGATCACCTAACTAGGGATGCACTCAAGGTCATGGAAGAGATAAGGGTGGGGATCATAGCGAAGTGTGTTTGCAATTTTAGTTTACGTCTTTTATTTAGCTATGTATTGTTTTTAATTCCGTAGGTTTAAGTTTTTAATAATCTATGTAATATTTTAATTTATGAATAATTATTTTTAATTTTGTACGTTTTCGTTTATATTTATGTTTTTTTTATAATAAAAGTATTTAAATTAAAAAAAATAGATAGTGAGAGAATAAAGAAAGATAAAGTGATACTGATGTAGATGATGAAGGTGTGGTGAGTGGTGACCTCTCCTCTTAGCCTAACGAACATGTAGAGCACTTCACATGGATTGAAGATATTTTTTAGGTTTGTTTTTTGGAAAAATATTATTTTTAACTTTTGTGTTTTTATAAGGTTTTGAATTAAACGTGAAAAATGAGATGTGATGAGTCGATTTCAACTGATGAAAGATTGAAGAGATATTTTGTTGTAGATTGATCGAAACAACTTTATAACTTGTATATGATTTGTATAATATCGTAGGGAAGGAATCACGTAATAAGAAAAATTAAAATGAGAAGAATAAGAAGATTTTTGAGCCACATATTTTAAATAAGAGGGAATAATTCAAATGAAGATACATATTTTTTTGTATGTGCATTTAAAATGTGTATTTGTAGTTTCTTCTTATCCTTCTCATTTTAATTTTTTCTTCTTATTTGATCCTAACTCTAATATGGTATCTTTAATTGAATGTTACAATAGTTAAAACCAGGTAAAAAAGTTCTTTGTGCCATACATGACTAAAATACCTGGCATAACTAAAATTAATTTTAAAAGTATATATAACTAAGAGATACGATACACAATCACAAACAAATAAATGAAGATATAATTAAATAAACATTAATGAGGGCATAATGCGACATTTATGAACATAAATGAATGGCGTAGACTTTTGTTCATGTTCGTTTATTTAATTTGACGAACGTAAAATATTGTTTAGGTTCGTTCATTAAACAAACGAACATACACAAACTTTTTACCAAATGATCATGAATGTTCATTAAATGTTCAATCCTATAACTTTGTATATTATAATTGTGTGTCTAAGTTTACCTTTCATAAAAGATAGATCCTAAAACATCATCCATTAGAATGAAGCAACTAAACAAGGGTTCCGATATGTTTTGTCAGAATCTCTCATGCTAAGAAAATAACGTGAAAAAAATTAGATTATGGCGAGTTCCTTATATCAGAGAAGGCACTTTAAAAACATTACCTGTCATGTTACCTTCAATGTGAAGTGATTAGAATTCATACGATTACAAAAGAAGCAGACGGTAACGATCTTTTCTAGTAAGCTGATTAACAAGTCATATGAACTTAATACGCCGTGTTAGCTCTCCCCATTCCACACATTTGATCCTCTGTTTCATTTTGATCAAGCAAAAAATTTAGTTTACCCGCAGGAAACAAACAGACAAAATACGCCAAAATTGCTACATGTCTACTTTCCAGCACACATTTTGCATTTTCAGTTATATGGATTACTCAAAATTAGTTAAGTTCTTAAAATTACAGTAAATTTGTTGTACTTCTTAACAGACATTCAACTTTGGTAAAAACAAATTACTGAACCTAGGGCACACCGATTGTGACACCAACATACACAAGGCTAACTTTCAACGCAAAATTACAGTGCAACTGCTTAAAGAAACTGTAAATTGTAAAATAGAAATTACACAGATGATTATACAGGTTTATTACTACTCTTACAACATATTATAGCTCATTGAGCACACACACGTAGCTATCTCATGCCACCCATATCATGATCATCTTCGTCATCAAGATCCAAATCATTCGACAGCCTGATTTTCCGTCCATCTCTTGGTCCAGTTCTACCTCTCTTCGGCTTTCCCCTAAAAAAAAGGTAATAATTTAATGCATAAAGAAATGAAAGCCATATTTAGACTAACCGGTGTCACGTAATGGAAAAAAAAAATTCTACTAATTTTTTTAAATCTTCATCCAGTGTTATAAAATGAAAACAGAACATAAGACCAAATGTTTAGTGACCATCGGATGCATCACCATAGCTCCATTTCTGCCTTTTGTGGACCATGTTGCTTTATGAAAAAGTACTTTCAAGAACGCATCTTACCAGTGATGGATACTAATGTTATGTTTAGACACTATTTAGGGTTCACTTTAATTCCTTATCAGAACCCTATCCCTTCTATAAGCAATTTGTTTACAAGGTAGCTAACTATTACTGTACACCAATAATCTTGGTTTCATTCACCGATAAACTAGTATGTACATTAATTATCCAAAGATTCTTTCTCAATAACAATCATTCACCAACTCTTAACTTTTGTTCCTCATCTTAAAGCTCAATATTTATGCACCCATCTAGAAGTGAGTCTAGTGCTGATAGTCGGAGATTTAATATTTTTTTACTGCAGTTTTATTTTTCTTTAATTTTGTTTTATGATTTTGTACGTCCTATTAACATTTACGAGCATACCGGTTGTTGTACAAAACTAATAAAAGAGCCTGCTGAAAGAAAAGTACTCACTGTCCATTTATAGTTAAGCCTCCACCTTTAGGTCGGCCTGGACCTATATCTGATCTTCCCTCTAATAAATACAATCCATTAAAAGGATCAGTCAACATCGAATGAAATTAGGTTTGTTGGTAAGAATAGATATGCTAAAGTGATCTTGTTGGAAGAGTTTACCTTCCCGTCCAGCTCCAAGCTCTTCAGCCTAAAGATGATATGAAACAAAAGTAATACGAGTAATAAAAGTTGACTTGGAATTTAAATGATTCCATGTTCAAGTAACAAGATCAAACTGGTAACAGAAAATTGAGAGCTATCATACTTGCAAGAACAAAATCAAGGGGAAAAAATAGAGGTAAAAAGTGTATAAATCATACCGCAGGCGAGGTAACTGACGATAAAGAAAAGAGCCTGTCTTCATGCTGAAACTTTCTTGACCTTTTCATACTGCAATACAATGGACGAACCAAGGTTGGAAAGAGTAATAATATACATATTTACAGCTAAATAACCAAACATATTTGAACATTTTTTGCATTCAACCATGTAGCATAATCGAATAGAACTCGCTTCCGCTCTTCTTTTAAATATGTAGAGAGAATTCGGGACTAAACGTAAATATCATCATTTTTCCACCAAGGTCAGCTTTGTAAACTACAATTATGGATGAATCACACATATATGATTCATGTAATTATATATTTGTTTCATACCAAAATACTTTAATAAAACAGCATGGTAACTTTAACACGATGAAAATACTAAACCAAGAAGGCAATGTCTTCAAGTTGATAGTAGGTATGCCACTTAAGGGCACACAATGTAAAAAAACAAATACAACAATAGGATCTCACACCTGAAGTAACTTTTTTAAACTATAGGCTGAATGTACGAATTATTAAATAATGACAATCGTCACATGGCGTGGTAATAGGATCACACTTATTTAAACACATTTCTAGTGCAGAAAACTTTTGGAATATCCAACTCCATGTAACCATTAATCACACTTGTATCCAAACACCAATATCATTGCAACGTTTCTAAGCCCTCAGAACTTAATCTACTCATCAGCTTTAGACTATAAGGACCATCTACTCATCAGCTTTAGACTATAAGGACCACGCATCAACTAAAGCTCCAGCAATACCTGATAGCTTCCATTACCAGATAACAAGGTTCAGGACTTTCTAAAAACTAAGGCTAGAATTATGGCAACATACTACTACAACCTCTATAGTCATGGAAATTCAAGTGCAATGGTCCTAAGTAGCAATAATCTACAAAAGTAAATCGTTCAGAACAAAATGCCAAAGATGTAGCTATTTTTATCAAGAGATATAAAAACTTTAATACACAAACATACATGGATAGAAGTTTTTACTGGATGCTATGAAAATGAAAATAATAAATTAGCATCAAAGTTAAAAAAAACAAGAACAAGAAACATACTTTCCAGTGTTCTTTGCTGAAGAAAGAAACCCTTCGTAACCCTTCCACACATTTCCAAAATTGCTTGATTCTTGTAAGTAGCTTGTCTCTAATTCATACACCTATCTTAAACATTCAAATGAGAAAAGAATTTGCTCAAAAAACAAAGCAATTATTCTTTAGCAATTGAAGGCATATCATGCATCACCACTAAACAAAATAACTTTTACCACTAGAATTAATCAATCCTAATAAAGCAATTAATATCAGTTATTATATTTTATGAAAGGTTACTACAAGTACGTGTACTTGAAACCGACAAATTTCAGTCTTGCCCTAAACATAATCAGCACAGTAGTTATTTAAATTATTCCACAACGACGGAATGACTCCTATTCTTAAAATTTACCATTGTGTATGACCTAGCAATGTCTGAAATTCGTCAAAATTTATATATCATTATTTTATCAAATATCGAATCAATTGCACTCTTTAGTATGTCCAAAGTTTCTAAATTGATAAAACTTTTTTCTGAACGCGAAAATTTGAAAAACTTGTTAGTACTTCTATTGACTTCTACATCAACGCAATTACACTTTTGGAAAACCCATCCTCAATGTAGAAAGTACTAATTGCAATCATTAATCCCATTTTTACTTGAATGACAAACCAGGTGTTTGGGATTGCTTACCAAAAAACTTATTCAATTATTGTGTTTTGATACAATAGATAATCTGTTTCGGGTGTTGGATACACGCAATGACGCAAACTGATTATCATTATCTGAGTACGCGGGGGAGAAAAATATCAGCTTAGTAGCTTCCAAAGCACTCGTACTCCCGCAGCATTTTGTTAAAGCTGATTATCTGATTTCAATTATTACAAAAATATACCCAGTTCCAGAAATGTGCAGAGTGATAACCATAGTAATGGCATCACAGTTTTTAACCTCTAAAAATAAAGAGGTTCGCAAACTCTGCATAACATCCGCTCAATTCAAAATTTTAATCTTTGTAGATTTCGTAAACGGTATAACCAAGCTAATGTCTTTTCTCTAGACAAATATGTTGTATCCATGTCTTGTGTACCCTTTTTATTATTTTTAAGCTATGTATTTTCTCTAAACGGCATAACCAAGCTAACGTCTCTTCTCTAGTAACTCAATGCCATATCGGTATAACTGAAAAAATTAGCTTCTCCTTACTAAATTTTCTTATAGACAGTTACGAATTCGCAACTTTAAATGTTTATAAGTAGTAGTACATCAGTAAGAAATTCTAAGTTTAAAAAAAAATAACAACCTTACAAAATAAATAAATAATTAAAATAAAAATAAAATCAACAACACTCAAACCTCATTTTTATTGAAGTCCCTGAACTTTACCTAATTTACAATTATACCCTTATACTTTAAAAACTAACATTTTTTTAATAGCAGTAACAAACTCTAAATTAAAAAAACCCATTTGCAGTAACAGAATTCTAACAAAGTAACAAACCAATAAAAACAGTAAAACAAAAAATAATAAACCCAAAACACAATTTTCACTTTAGCCCCTGTACTTTACCCAAATTACAATACCACCCCTACACACTAACAAACAAAAAACGAACCTGTTTCTCAATAGTACGAAGTTCTTCTTGAAGCTTATGTCTCTTACTCATAAGAGAAGTTATCATTGCCTTTGGATTATTACTCTTTTGCCCTAAAATACATTAAAAATTCAATCTTTTTAATTAAAAAAGCATAAAAAATGAAATTAAAGTTATGGGTTTTGTTGGAAAATACCTTGTGAATCCATTAAATTTTTTAATTTGAAAAATGGAGGGGTAATTGATTTGAATTAGGGTTTTGGTGTTTTGATTTGGGGGAAATAAACGGTTTGTTGTTTTTTGAACTTTTTTGCTGTTTTTTTTTAGTTTTGTGGATATGGTCCCTGTGGTTTTGTATCTTTTGTCGTTAGAGCTTTATTTTTTTTAAGTTGTCAATTTTAATCAAGAGTATTCTTTTTCCATTTTTTAATTTTTTTTTCTTTGAGTACATTTGTGAAAAAAATCTACTAGTATTTAGGTCAATTTTTACATGTTAAATTATTGGTCAGTTGGATAGAGGTCGGTACTCTTGTGAAGTTTAAGTGAGATTTGTAATATATGTGAGTTAGAGACAAGTTAGATATTTATATTAGAGACAAGTTAGATATTTGAGATGTATTAGAGCATGTAGATAAACTGTTTTGTCTCGTCTAATAAATCAAAACAGGCAAATAAATTTTTTTTTCCCCTTTCCTTTGTAACATGTAGACAAATCTATAAGTCTGACTAAACTTCGTTATATTATATAGAATTTGTTTTCCGTATTGTTTAATTTATGATAAGCTACTCGCCTGCCAACTCGTATTAAAGGGTATAGTTGTAATGATATATTGCGTATTGTATTGTTGTATAATATACTACTCTTATGGAAGATTTATTGGTTAAAACATTCAAGCTTTTTGGAGTTGTTTTTGCTTTCCCTATTTTTATACATTAATTAGACAGTAAATTGGTTAGTTGGTCTAACCTTGGGTGTGAGCTCAGTGACGGAGCCAGTAGGGGGTTGGAGGGTGCTCGGCCACCCCAACTAGCCCACCTTGTAGCATGGATAAACAAGTTTAGCGAACTTAAAAAAAAAAAAAAAAAAAAAGCTTTTTACCGGAAAAACTGTATTACTTTTTTGTTATTGGTGTAAAATAGTTTCTTTGAAGTCTTTTGTCTGCTTAGTCACGTGATAAGTTCATAAGGAGTTGAAAGCTAATATTACTATGTTTTTCTTTTCCGTTTACAGTTTACGGAGTATTACTATATTTTCATTTTATCACCTTTTTGTTTTAGCAACTTTTTCCGTGTTAGTATTGTTTAAAAACTATATTTGTCACAGAATCACAGAATGTAAACCTTAATCTTATTGTATATATTTGCCAGACTTTTTATGTGTTTACAAATAAACCATGACACAGTTGTGTTTATTCAAAAACTTTGTATTTAGGTAAAAACCAAAACCGTTCTTATTGAGATTGTTTTTGTCATAAAATCAAGCTTGGTTACAAAACCCCCTTGTTTGAATTTAGCGCATGGTTAAGTTTGACATCATCCAAGTTTTATCGAGTCTCTATGCGGTTTTGTTTAAATGTCAAACATAAAAACAGTGTGTTGTGGTTACAACCGAAAAAAATACCATTAATCGTGTTATGTCAAACACTTCAATCCAATTTCTAAACAAGGAATTGTATATTATTACCGTGGGAAAAAAAAATTGAGCCCCTCTTAACAAAACTTCCTGGCTTCGTCCCTGTGTGAGCTTAAGGAGCATTATAGGCTATTAGTCTTGATAATGAACTTCGTTCTATCAAGATTATGAAGATGTCTATCAACGAATATTACGAAGATCAAGTACATGATAGACAGGTTGAAATTGAATCTTCGGTAAGTGATATAAATTCAGTTATGTGTTGCAGTCAATGATTTTGATTCACGTTTTGCTACTATTTTAAAAATTATTCGTCATTATCGTGAATCTCTTCCAGCGTTTGAGACTGCAAAGAATATGTTACTCCTTAAAGAATCATCGTTGAATGAAGTCTTTGATAGTCATTGCCAACTAACTAATTTACTACTATATAGAAAATGATTGTTATCCATGATTATAATACTAACTTAGCACCCTAATCAAACAGTCTCAACTAGCTCACCGATCAATCAAAATATCATCAAGCATTAGCTACATGGTCAACCACAAGATGTACGATCTTGAACGTTTTTTCTAAGATGTTTGAGCAAATTTTCGTAGATGCTCCTTCAGCCCCTGATCCTTAGGAGGTCCTTCAGCTGCTCTTTCGTCTCTTAGGCTGAAATAAGACAAGACACTGTTAGCTCGCACCGGGTTTTTAATCCGAGACCAAGCTCCATTGTGAGAATAAGTATATGCTTGGCGTAAGTTCTAGTGAGAAAAACTAGGGAAAGTAAGAGAGGTGAGTGAAGAGTAGAGTCTGTAACGGAGTGTGTGTGTCCTCCCCCCATCCACTGGGGTAGATGGCACTATTTATATCCGGAGTGTGCTCCAAGAGACAAGTACTGTGGAGACTAAGTTGTCTTCTATTGGCAACGCACATATCGCTGATGAGCATCAGGTGTGGTCCTTGGGGTCTAAGTTGTCGTCATGCTACAAGTACTGGTTGTGGACCAAGCTTCTGTTCTTATTCGTACATCATCGTACAATATATGTCAACTGCTAATGTACTAGCAACGTTTATTTTTTTAGGCAAATCTCCTCTCTCCTCTTTCATCTTTCCTCTTTCTTCTTCTTCCACCTTTTCTGCCTCTCCATCATTTTTTGCCCGATCTCACACTCTTGAACAAGATCCGATCTAATTTAACAACACCAACTTTTTGCTTACCTCACCCCGATCATTACGGTACCTTTTATTTGGTCGTCGGAACAGTGACGCGCCGCCACGCGCCACCCACCAAGTCGCCAGAATTCTTATTTTGCCGGCGATCGAAGGCAATTAACCCCGACACCTTCTTGTTGCTTGTGTTTTTTGAGCTTCTCTGCCAATCCGGAGTTTATACCTTTTCTCCGGCGAAGTTTTTTTTTTCCGGCATATTTTCCGGCGAAGTTCCGGCATATTTCTTTTGTTTTCTGCTTGTTTACCTCTTTTGCAGGTTGTTGGGGTTCCGTGGGACGTACCTCCTGCCACCATCATTGCTACCGGCCGCCGGCTGCCAGGCTGCCGCCTCCTGCCACCATCACTGCTGACCGGATTCTTTTTCCGGCAGCAGCGGAGTGTTTGTTTTCTTCTCCCTCCTCACTCTTATTTATTCTTTTGCTCTTATTTAATTTACTTTTATTTTTTCTTTTTCTGCCTGCATTTTTTTTCCTTCCCTTGGTGTCTCTGCTTTATATTTTGCTTTCTTTGTATTGCCTCTCATTTTTTTGGTCTTGTACCAGCCTATTTATTTTTATTGTTTGCTTTTAGTGTTGTTTACCTGTTTTTTTGTCTTACCCTTGTGCTTGCTTGTTTCGCTCCTTTTGTTGCACTTTCTTGCTCGTAGTTTGTTGGTACTAGGATAGACCCCTTGGTTAGTGATGGTAACCTGAGGTCATGTCTTGTCGGTGCGAGCGGGGTGGACCGGGTTGGCGGAGTAGGCGGGGTAGGCGAGTTAGACGGGGTTAGTGGAGTAGGCGGGGTAGGTAGGGTGGGCGGGTTTAGGGTGGGTAGGGTCCCTGCTAGGGTAGCGTCTGCGCGCAGGATTAGGGTGGCTAGTTGGAACGTTGGGTCTTTAACCAGTAAACTCTTTAAGCTCGCGAATGTGTTGAGGAGACATAAGGTTGATATAGCATGCTTCCAGGAGACTAAATGGAAAGGCTCCAGCACGAGGGAGGTTAATGGATACAAGCTATGGTACTCGGGATCTAGGGCAGCGAGAAACAAAGTTGGTGTTATTTTGGCGGTAGGGCTTAAGGATAATGTAGTGCAAGTGACCCGGAGTAGCGATAGGATCATGGCGATTACTTTGGTTATTGACGGGGAGACCGTCAACGTTATCAGCGCATACGCACCACAGGTGGGCCGGAGTGAAGCAGAGAAGAAGAGCTTCTGGGACGCTCTCGACGAGCTCGTTAAGGAGTGCCCGTCAGACCGCCGTTTGTTTATAGGTGGTGACTTGAACGGCCACATTGGAGCGAAAGCTGATGGTTACGAGGAGATTCACGGAGGGTTTGGCTTCGGAGTTAGGAACGACGAAGGACGATCAATTTTAGAGTTTGCTACCGCTCACGACTTGGTAGTTGATAACACTCAGATTGTGCATGTTTTTAGTAGCATTGTGTGTACTTTTATATCTGTTATTTGGTTATATTTGTGTGATTTTAGTATTTAATCGTATCTAGAGATGTTTGTCTAGTATTTATAACCAAGTGCAGGGAAATGGAGGAAAATGTGGAAATATGCAGTTAATCGAAGATTCCCGTCTCAGTAAAGCTAAATCCCAAGTACCTTTGAAGACCTTAGTGATTGAAGAACCAAGTTCCACAAGTCCGAGTAAAGAGTGAAGATCAAGTTTCATATCTCAGAAGATCCAACCGGATCCGGTTACACTTTCAGCCGATTCGGTTGGCATTTGGTCGGAATTAATGTTGTTGCCATAGCCGACCGATCGGTCGCAACCCGCAACCGGATCGGTCGGTGTGTTATTATTGAAGACCAACCGGATCGGTTGGTCGTATGACCGATCCGGTTGGAGAAGCTGCAGTTGTCAAATCTTCATCACTAAGCTTCCCCTTTGCATTCAAACGATTCTAGGTCCTTCTCTTGGTGTATTCTAGTCCCTTCCTTACTCCTTGGAGGCCAAGTCAAGCATTTAACACCCTAGGCCTTGGAATTAGTATAAATAGAGGCTAATTGTGAGCATATTAGACACACTTCAATTACAAAGCTCTCTACTCATCAAACCAAGCCTTAACCTCCTGAAATTCGTCCTTAGAAATCCAGAGAAGTTTGGAGTTCCAGAAGTTCCACCTTTGGAAGCCAAAACACTAAGAAGTCCACCACGATCCTTTGGGAATCATTACTTCATCATTTGTAATCTTATTCCAAGCATTGTAAGACTTTTAATCATGTTTTCTAATGATCAAAGTTATGAGTTTATGTTCATGTTTGCTATGAGTGGCTAGTTTCTTTATACACTTGCTTAAATGATGTTGATTATTATATGATTAGTTAGTGATTGTGTTAACATGTTTTAATTCAATTTCAAGTTGATTCTAAGATCCAATTGTGCTAAAGTTTCATAGTGACATTTGTTAATCAAGTTTGGCTAATTGGTAATTATCGTTGGGGTCGAAAGAACTTCGTATTATTCAACTAGTCATAATCATTTTGTCTATGGATGATTGTTTTTACCCATTATTCTTGATTATACAAAGGAACTAAGGTGTGGTTGTAATAGAAACGCTTTTTGATTATCAAATTGGATTGGTTGGAAACATCTAAATGGTCGTAAGATTAGTTGTTGAAAATTAATTGTAGCCTTTTGTCTATGATCGGGTACCTTTTGTATTGACCATTTCTTAAGCAATTTGATGAACAAGTGGATGTTTTTGTGTTTAAGTTTATGTATGTAGACTTATGAAACTTGAATTGATCTTGAATTGATTGGTTAACCTTAAAGCTTGTTTTTATGAACTAAAATCTTGACGAAGGTTTAACTTGTAAGAACAATAGATTAGTTTTCAACTAATTATCACAACCAACATGTTAAGTAGTTAATACAATCACATTAATCTATGATATGATACTAGTTTAAGCAAGTGTAGTTTTTAATCATCTGAATTTCATTATATCTATTTGCTTTGTTATATGTTTTTGATAGACTCCGTTAATTCAAACTTGTGTTTAGATTCACTCAAATCCCTGCGAACGATCCCGACTTACCTTCATAATCTTGCTATAACGGACGAGTATACTTGCTCGTATGTGTTATTGGTAATATTGGTAATTCACCTTTTATAAATTTAAAACTTGCACCTACCGGGCACATCAAGTTTTTGGCGCCGCTGCCGGGGATTTGATTGTGTTTCAACAAGTTTTTGAATTTCCCAAAGTCGATTCAACCTAAAAAAAAAAAAAAAAAATTTCTTCACAGAAACCTTAACCGGATCCGGTTGCCCCTCAACCGAATCGGTTACGAGTTTACCCATCATTCAACAGGTCTAACCGATCGGTCGCATCCCGCAACCGATCCGGTTACCTTCCTCTGTTCCATATAAACCGTTTTCGTTGTTTGTCCGTGTGTTTAGATATTGCCTGGATTCTCTAGGACATTGTATGAACACTCGAGCAGCGGGAATAGAACCAATTACACCTCTTACCAACCCAGAACGTTTGATTCGAAAAAGAAGGAGAACACGTTTCATACCATTGGAAAACCGTGTACCAAGAGTACCAAACCCACCATTTGATAACCTCATTGAAGCCAAAGTTGTTTACAATCCTTTCACCAATTTACCTTTTCCCATGGCGGACGATCAACCTATGTGGGGAACAAACCGAACCGTAGCACCAACACCCGAAAGTGCTATTGTTGCTATTAACCTTGGTGACAACTTCACCGTGAAGGGACATCACCTTTCTATGATCAAAGACCGACAATTCGATGGCCGTGCGCGGGCCGGTCCGCATAAGCACATTGCCGAATTCATCGAAATTTGCGGAATGTTTCGTTATGGCGACACCGATGTCAATGCCATCAAACTCAAACTTTTCCCATCATCACTCGCCGGAGATGCTAAAGTATGGTACAATGAATTAACCCCAGGAATCATCAATACTTGGGAGGAGATGAGGCAAGCTTTTGTAAGCCGATTCTTTCCACCTGCCATGTTTGATCGATTAATGGGAGAAATTCGTGCTTTCAACCAAAACCCAAACGAATCACTTGTCGAAGCTTGGCTTCGAATGAAAGATTTGCTTCGTAGTTGTCATGGACATGGATTATCAAAAGGAACCATTATCCAAATCTTTTACCATGGACTGGATGAAATCTCTCAAGGCATCCTTGATGCTGGAGGAATTTTTCTCTATAAAACTCCCAACGATGCACATCAATTGCTCGAAGATCGAGTACTTCTCAAACTTGATTGGTCCAAAGATTCCAAAACCAAACCTCTCCGAAAAAACCGTTGCTTTTGTCGAAAACACCGATACCTCAAAACTCATGGAGAAGATGGAAGCGTTAACCTCACAAATCAACTCGCAATACAAGGACATCAAAGATGAAATGAAAGAAATGCGAGACGGATGCAACAATTGTGGAGGAAATCACCCATCGTCCGAGTGCGACGATAAACCTATGGGTGGACCAAAAGAAGGAGAAGCAAATTACGTTCAAGGAGGATACCGTGGAGGTGGATATCGTAGTAATTATTATGGTCGAAATTCTGGAAATTAGCAAGATCGCCGACCAAGGGATGACAACCGTGATTCTCAACCACGAACTGACGATCCACCACACCAAAGTTCCGACAAAAAGACAGAAGAAACTGAATTCGAAAAAACCATGAGAGAATTCGTGGCTGGTCAAAAATCCGCAAATGATTTTATCAAAAATCAATTTTTCAATCTTAAAGCCAAAGTTGAGCAAGGACAGAAAAATCATCAAGCATCTATCCAAGATCTTGAAAACAAGCTTGGCAGACTTTCTGACCAACATTCCTCTAGACCATCTGGTTCATTGCCAAGTAACACTCAATCCAATCCAAAACCATCAAATGATAAGACGTACCGTCCACCCCAAACAAGAAATGAACATATCAATGCTGTTTTCACAAGAAGTGGTCTCTCGTACGATCCACCACCTAATCCTAATACTCCTGTCACCGTTGATAGTGAGGATGAAAACGAAGAACCAAACACAACTCAAACCACCAAAAAGAAAGACATTCCAACAGTCAAGGCGTATACACCGAAAATTCCTTATCCTCAACGCCTAAAGAAAGAAAAGATGGAAGAGCGTTATAAGAAGTTTATCGAAATAATCAAAGAGGTTAGACTCAATGTTCCTCTTGTTGATGTTATAGCCGGAATGCCCAATTACGGGAAATTTTTGAAAGAACTTCTTAATAACAAAAGCAAGCTTGAGCAAATATCAGCAACTTTTCTTAACGAAGAATGCTCAGCCATAGTTCAAAACAAAATTCCACCAAAACTCGGAGATCCTGGGAGCTTTCTTATTCCATGTACTTTCGGGAATAACGTTAAATGTGATGCTTTAGCCGATCTTGGCGCAAGTATCAATTTGATGCCTTATTCACTCTATTCCAAGTTGTGCAACAACAGCCTGAAACCAACAAAAATGAGCATTCGATTGGCAAATCATTCCTATCAATATCCTGTGGGAATTGCTGAGAATATGCTTGTTCAAGTCGGTAAATTCATATTTCCCGTGGACTTTGTAATTTTGGAAATGGAAGAAGATAGTAAAGTCCCACTCATTTTAGGAAGACCTTTCCTAAACACCGCCGACGCAATCATCAAAGTTAAAGGAAAAGAACTCAACCTTGGAGTTGGGGAAGATCGAATCACTTTTCTTATCGATAAAGCAATGCGCTACCCACATTCTAGTGATGACACTTGTTTTAACGTCGATGTTATTGATGAAGTCACTGATGAGGAATTAGATGCATTACTGAACGAATCCGATCCATTCATGACTACTTCTGAAAAAATCAATGAAACAGATTTTGACAAAGAATTTGATGATTTCATGAAAGTAGAATTTGAAGAAGATAACTCTGAAGAAGAAGAAATAGAGGAAGAGGAATAAAATTTTGAGGAAATCACTTTTAATGAAAAAATGCGAATAAAATCCTCTATCGAAGAACCACCCACGGATCTCGAACTCAAACCTCTCCCAAATCATCTTGAATATGCTTATCTGGAGGAGAACTCACTTCTTCCAGTAGTCATATCTTCATTGCTCGAGGATGATGAGAAAGAAAGTTTAGTTTCCGTACTCAAAAATCACAAACAAGCTTTTGCTTGGAAAACATCTGATATCCCAGGAATTAGTCCTAATTTTTGCAAACACAAAATCAATTTCGAAGAAGGGATTAAACCTGTGGTAGAACGTCAACATAGACTCAATCCCAACATGAAAGAAGTTGTTAAAAAGGAAATCATTAAACTTCTTGATGCTGGAATCATTTACCCAATTGAGGATAGTCCTTGGGTAAGCCCTGTTCACTGTGTTCCAAAGAAAGGAGGAATGACGGTTGTAACTAATGAGCGAAATGAGCTAGTTCCAACTAGAACTGTCATCGGTTGGCGTGTTTGTATTGACTATCGTAAGTTAAACAAAGCCACTAGAAATGATCATTTTCCACTCCCATTCATGGATCAAATGCTTGAAAGACTAGCGGGAAATAAATTCTTTTGTTTCCTCGACGGATTTTCAGGATATTTCCAAATTCCCATCGATCCTAACGATCAAGAAAAGACCACCTTTACTTGTCCTTTTGGAACCTACGCATATCGGCGTATGCCTTTTGGTCTTTGTAATGCACCCGCGACTTTTCAGAGGTGTATGATCGCCATCTTCCAAGACATGCTAGAAACCTCCATGGAAGTTTTCATGGATGATTTTTCAGTCTTTGGAGAGTCATTCGAAGCTTGCCTTTCTAATCTCGATAAAATGCTCGAAAGATGCGAAGCTGCACATCTTGTTCTCAACTGGGAGAAATGCCACTTTATGGTAACCGAAGGAATTGTGCTCGGCCACAAAATCTCTAGTGCCGGAATGGAAGTCGACAAAGCAAAGGTCGATGTCATCTCAAAACTTCCACCACCAACCAACGTCAAAGCCGTTAGAAGTTTTTTAGGACATGCTGGTTTTTACCGCCGATTCATCAAAGATTTTTCCAAAATATCTCGTCCAATGACAAAACTTCTTGAGAAAGAATCTATCTTTGACTTCGATGCTGATTGCATAAAAGCTTTCGAATCACTGAAATCTCAACTTACTAGTGCTCCGATCATGGTTTCACCTAATTGGTCACTACATTTCGAACTTATGTGCGACGCAAGCGATTTTGCTGTTGGAGCTGTCTTAGGACAACGCGAAGGGAAACACTTTCGGCCTATATATTTTGCCAGCAAGACACTGAATAGTGCCCAGCAAAATTATACCGTCACCGAAAAGGAATTACTAGCTGTCGTTTTTGCCTTTGACAAATTCAGATCATATCTTGTGCTCTAAAAAACAGTCGTTTTTACCGATCATTCAGCACTCAAATATCTATTCACCAAGCAAGACGCTAAACCACGCCTTATTCGATGGATTTTGTTACTCCAAGAATTTGACATCGAAATCAAAGACAAGAAAGGAGCAGAGAATCTTGCTGCTGATCACTTATCTCGTCTCGAAAATCCTAATCTTGAGGAGTTGAAAGAAGAAGAAATCGATGATTATTTTCCCGATGAAACTCTCATGACCATCGACGGAAATGACGATCCTTGGTTTGCTGACTTCACAAACTACCTCGCCGGAGGGATTCTCAGAAAAGGACTAACTCATGCTCAAAGAAGCAAATTCTTTTCAGAACTTAAATACTATTTTTGGGAAGAGCCATATCTTTTCAAAATGTGTCCCGATGGGATGATCCGAAGATGTATTTTTGGTTCCGAAACTCGTAAAATTCTTGACGAATATCACCATGGCCCAACTGGGGGACATTATGGTCCTTCCACCACAGCTAAGAAAGTTTTTGATGCTGGATTCTATTGGCCAACAATATTCAAGGAAGCACATACACTTGTTCAAAACTGTGACGCTTGTCAAAGAACCACCAATCTCTCTCGAAGGGATGAAATGCCATTAACAAGTATTCAAGTGTGTGAAATATTCGATATTTGGGGAATAGATTTCATGGGACCTTTCCCTAAATCCCACAAATTCGAATACATTCTCGTTGCTATAGATTACGTGTCCAAATGGGCAGAAGCTGAAGCTTTACCGACAAACGATGCTCGTGTCGTCGTTAATTTTCTCAAAAAGCTTTTCGCTCGTTATGGAATTCCCAAAGCACTCATAAGCGATCGTGGAACTCATTTCTGCAATCAACAAATGGAAAAAACCATGAAAAGATATGGAGTTCATCATCGATTTGCGACTGCTTATCATCCACAAACTAGTGGTCAAGTCGAAAATACCAACAGAGCTCTCAAAAGAATACTGGAAAAAAACGTAAAAGACAATCCGTCTTTATGGGCAAAGAAACTTGATGATGCTCTGTGGGCATTTCGTACGGCGTATAAAACACCAATTGGTACAACTCCTTACAGACTCCTGTATGGGAAGACTTGTCATTTGCCGTTCGAAGTTGAACATCGTGCTTATTGGGCGCTCAGACAATGTAACACCGATCTCAAAATAGCTGGAGAGAAAAGATTTCTGCAATTGCACGAACTCGATGAATTAAGACTCCAAGCTTATGAAAACTCCAAACTGTATAAAGCCAGAACAAAAGCTTATCATGATAAAAAGCTACGAATTCAAAAAGAATTCAAAGCCGGAGATAAAGTTCTGCTTTTTAACATGAAATTCAAATTCAAAGCTCCTAAGTTACAACCAAAATGGTTTGGACCATATGTCGTTAAACATGGATATCCATCTGGGTATGTCGAACTTTATGACAAACAAGGTGGAAGTTTCATTGTTAATAGACACCGAATCAAGTTATACTACGATAAGGAGCAAACGAATGAAGTTTCAGTTGCAGCAGTGTCCTGGAGACACCATGAGAATGAATTCGAAACTATCACCTTTGTAGCACCATTTCCTGGAAGGATTCCACAAACTGTTCCATGGAAACCAACTGCTGAATTCGTCTGGGACGATATTGAAGATACTGGTGAAGAATTCATGTACATCCCCGAACTCTATAAAATGTTCAAAGCTGCCCTTGCAGCTAAATAAATTCGGGAAGAATCGAGTCAGGCTGATGACTCGGTAATAAAACAAGCGCTTCTCGGGAGGCAACCCGTGTGTTTCAGATTTGATTTTCTGTGGTCACTCCCCAAAGTCTTAACCTTTGGTTGAACTTAAGTGTGGGGGGGTGCCACCCTTTTAATAAAACCTTTTGTTTGTTTATAAGATTGTGTGCAGGTGATGATTTCTCTAGTGGACGCCAGGAATGAAGAAAGAATTTTAAGCTGATAAACTCATTGACATATCTGGTTTCATCTCTATTTTCCCTATTTCTATACTTTGAAGTTCGTTTTCATTGAGGACAATGTCTAACTTAAGTGTGGGGGGGTGAATAGGAAAAATTAGAGTTTTCACGCTTAAAATTTAAAATTTTGTTTGCCCTTGTGATCTAGTTGTTTTCACACTTTTAGGATTATCTATTAGAATAACTGGATCATTCCACTGGTAAAAACTGGTAATATTTGAAACTTCGAGATGTGTTCCGATTACTATTGCAATCCATTCTGGGATCGATAAACATTTGCTAGCACATATTATACCCTTTCCACTAAATTGTGAGGATTTAAGCCTATTTCTTATTAGCATACATCTTTTATGCTTAGATCTTTTGCTATGAGTGTGCCGGTGATTTTATTTATTCTAGAACTTGTGCTTGTAAATCATTACCAGACCGCAGTGAGATTGCATTCGTGCGATATAAGTGAATTCGTGTGATAAAGAGGCACCTTAGGATTTAACCCAAATGGCCTTCCATTTTACATCTAATGAGATATTAGCTAACCACATCGGTTAGTTAACCACCCACATGGACCCATTTGTAGTGCTCATTTTTAGCACTAGATACCCCTAGTTACACCTTCTGAGCCATCCCTTTCATTTTTGCTTTACCCAGAAAATACAAAAAGATTTTACACTTTAAACCTTAGCCTACCCTTATCAATGTCTAACGGTTGGTTGCTAGTTTCATGGAAAGTGAAGATTGTTCAAATTATTATGAGTACCACCTCATTTGTGGTTGATTGAGCCATGCGTTATGAGTTTAAAAAAAAAAAAAAAAAAAAAAAAATTGTGTTGAAAATATGGAAATAATAGCCAGTATGCTATGATCGTAGAATAATTGACATGGCAAAGCAAAAAGCTGTGGAAAGTGAAAAAGAAGAAAGCAAAGCTATAATCATTTATCTGGTTCGTGGAATGTTTGGTAGCTAGCAACATGGGTATTAGACTTGATTTCATTTTTATTTTTACACCAATTTCATTAAACATTCCCATGCCTTATCCATACCCTTAACCCTTAGCCTATCATTATAACCCGAATAAAAGCCCTCTTTAAATGTTTTTACTTGGTGCTCACGCCACGTCGGTGGAGTTTTGTTTCTTGTACAAGCTTATGGTAATAATCTAATCATGACTGAGCAATGAGTGTGATTTATCTTGTTACTCCACTAAAATGAGTGATTGAGTGAATTATATTCCATTATTTTTCGTGAGGTGTTTTGAAATGTTTATCATGCAAGAAAATCATTGGATATTGTCAAACATCTTGATGTTTCACCTTTATAAAGCATAATTGATGAATCTTCTCTCGTATTCATACTTGGTTGATTTGCATCACATTTTCATAATCACGATCTTGTCCCAGTGGATGTTTGTCCTAGATTTGCTTGAGGGCAAGCAAAGTTTAAGTGTGGGGGAATTTGATAACACTCAGATTGTGCATGTTTTTAGTAGCATTGTGTGTACTTTTATATCTGTTATTTGGTTATATTTGTGTGATTTTAGTATTTAATCGTATCTAGAGATGTTTGTCTAGTATTTATAACCAAGTGCAGGGAAATGGAGGAAAATGTGGAAATATGCAGTTAATCGAAGATTCCCGTCTCAGTAAAGCTAAATCCCAAGTACCTTTGAAGACCTTAGTGATTGAAGAACCAAGTTCCACAAGTCCGAGTAAAGAGTGAAGATCAAGTTTCATATCTCAGAAGATCCAACCGGATCCGGTTACACTTTCAGCCGATTCGGTTGGCATTTGGTCGGAATTAATGTTGTTGCCATAGCCGACCGATCGGTTGCAACCCGCAACCGGATCGGTCGGTGTGTTATTATTGAAGACCAACCGGATCGGTTGGTCGTATGACCGATCCGGTTGGAGAAGCTGCAGTTGTCAAATCTTCATCACTAAGCTTCCCCTTTGCATCCAAACGATTCTAGGTCCTTCTCTTGGTGTATTCTAGTCCCTTCCTTACTCCTTGGAGGCCAAGTCAAGCATTTAACACCCTAGGCCTTGGAATTAGTATAAATAGAGGCTAATTGTGAGCATATTAGACACACTTCAATTACAAAGCTCTCTACTCATCAAACCAAGCCTTAACCTCCTGAAATTCGTCCTTAGAAATCCAGAGAAGTTTGGAGTTCCAGAAGTTCCACCTTTGGAAGCCAAAACACTAAGAAGTCCACCACGATCCTTTGGGAATCATTACTTCATCATTTGTAATCTTATTCCAAGCATTGTAAGACTTTTAATCATGTTTTCTAATGATCAAAGTTATGAGTTTATGTTCATGTTTGCTATGAGTGGCTAGTTTCTTTATACACTTGCTTAAATGATGTTGATTATTATATGATTAGTTAGTGATTGTGTTAACATGTTTTAATTCAATTTCAAGTTGATTCTAAGATCCAATTGTGCTAAAGTTTCATAGTGACATTTGTTAATCAAGTTTGGCTAATTGGTAATTATCGTTGGGGTCGAAAGAACTTCGTATTATTCAACTAGTCATAATCATTTTGTCTATGGATGATTGTTTTTACCCATTATTCTTGATTATACAAATGAACTAAGGTGTGGTTGTAATAGAAACGCTTTTTGATTATCAAATTGGATTGGTTGGAAACATCTAAATGGTCGTAAGATTAGTTGTTGAAAATTAATTGTAGCCTTTTGTCTATGATCGGGTACCTTTTGTATTGACCATTTCTTAAGCAATTTGATGAACAAGTGGATGTTTTTGTGTTTAAGTTTATGTATGTAGACTTATGAAACTTGAATTGATCTTGAATTGATTGGTTAACCTTAAAGCTTGTTTTTATGAACTAAAATCTTGACGAAGGTTTAACTTGTAAGAACAATAGATTAGTTTTCAACTAATTATCACAACCAACATGTTAAGTAGTTAATACAATCACATTAATCTATGATATGATACTAGTTTAAGCAAGTGTAGTTTTTAATCATCTGAATTTCATTATATCTATTTGCTTTGTTATATGTTTTTGATAGACTCCGTTAATTCAAACTTGTGTTTAGATTCACTCAAATCCCTGCGAACGATCCCGACTTACCTTCATAATCTTGCTATAACGGACGAGTATACTTGCTCGTATGTGTTATTGGTAATATTGGTAATTCACCTTTTATAAATTTAAAACTTGCACCTACCGGGCACATCAGTAGTAGCGAACTTTTTCTTCAAAAAGAGGGATGTCCACTTGATCACCTTCAGGAGTGGGGGTCACAACACCCAGATTGATTATCTGCTGGTGCGAAGAAGTGATCTTAGAGCATGCAGGGACTGCAGGGTTTTCCCAGGCGAGACATGCTCATCCCAACACAAATTGGTAGCAGTTGACGTGCTTTTCTAGAAGCAACAACCAAGGAGAGTAGTAACCGGGCCGCCGAGGATTCTTTGGAAGAATTTGAACGGTGAGGCGGCAGAGGCGTTTAGAGCGAAAGTCTCAGAGGGACTCGCTACTCAGTCGATTGACTTGGCTGCTAGAGACGCGGACCAGTTGTGGGACGCTCTTGCCGGCATTATCAAAGATGCTGCAAAGGATTCCCTTGGGGTGGCTAGAGGGGGAGCGAGGTCCCAACAGGGCAACATGGAATCTTGGTGGTTCTGCGATGAAGTGCAATCCAAAGTCGTGGAGAAACAATCTAGGTTCAGAGAGCTTCTTCTGTGCCGAGAGGGTCGACAAGCTGACATTTCCTCGGCAGAAGAGAGGTATAAAGTAGCTAGAAGAGAAGCGAAAAAGGCAGTAGCTCTGGCAAAGGACAAGGCGTACGAGGATTTGTATAATAGATTGGACTCCAAAGAGGGGGCTAACGATATTTACAAGATTGCTAAAGCCCGAGAGAGAAGAAGGAGGGACCTGGGATGCGTAAAGTATATCAAAGATGAAGGAGGACGGACTATTGTGAACGTAGAGGATATCAGGAAGAGATGGGGTGAGTAATTCTCCTCTCTTTTCAACTAAGGAAGTGCTGAAGGCAGCTCGGATCAAGAGAACCCTACCCAAGGAACAGAGTGCTACTATTCGAGGATTAGTCAACCAGAAGTGAAGGTTTCACTACAGAAGATGGGAAGAAACAAAGCGGTAGGGCCGGACCAAATCCCCATAGAAGCTTGGAGGTATCTGGGAGATAGGGGGTTAGATTGGTTGACCTGCCTCTTCAACAAGATCTTTTCCGGGGATAAGATGCCAGAAGAATGGAGACTCAGTGAAGTCATCCCCATCTACAAGAATAAGGGGGATGTACAAGAGTGTAGCAACTATAGGGGCATTAAGCTTCTCAGCCACACCATGAAGCTTTGGGAGAGAGTTATTGAGAGAAGGTTGAGAAGGGAGACGAGGGTGTCCGAGAACCAATTTGGTTTTATGCCAGGAAGGTCCTCGATTGAGGCTATTCACCTACTCAGAAGTCTCATGGAGAAGTATAGAGAAAGACAAAAGGACTTGCATATGGCGTTCTTTGATCTTGAAAAGGCCTATGACAGTGTCCCTCGAAAGTTGATTTGGAAAACTCTTATCGACAGAGGAACCCCAAAGAGATACGTGAGAGTCATTAGGGATATGTACGAGGGAGCTAAGACTCGCGTACGGTCCACTGTGGGGATCTCAGAGTTTTTCCCTGTGGAAGTTGGGCTCCACCAGGGATCCGCAATTAGCCCCTACCTATTCTCCTTGATCATAGATGAGTTATCTCGAGGGGTACAACACAAGAGGGCATCCCGTGGAACATGATCTTTGCAGATGACATTGTGTTGGTGGCAGAATCCGCGGAAGGGTTAAACACTAGACTTGAGCACTGGAGGGAGGCTCTTGAAGATAATGGTCTTCGGGTGAGCAGAGAGAAGACTGAATACGTGAGATGTGATTTTGGGAGGATCGAGACAGGTCACCACGAACAAATTGATATTCATATAGGTGACCATATCCTGCCACCCAAGGAGTCTTTTAGATACCTGGGATCGATTGTACACAAATCAGGGAAGATAGATGAGGACGTAACCCACCGGATTAGAGCGGGGTGGGCGAGGTGGAGGGTGGCGTCAGGAGTTCTTTGTGATAGGAACATCCCCCTAAAGCTAAAGGGAAAATTCTATAAGGTGGCGATTAGACCTGCTATTTTGTACGGCTCGGATTGTTGGCCCATATCAAAGGCTCATGCTAACAGGGTAGAGGTGGCAGAACTGAGGATGCTAAGATGGACTTGTGGTAAAACCTTGCTTGGCATGATCCCGAACGGAGTTTTCAGAGCAAAAATTGAGGTCGGAAATATTGTTTCGAAAATGAGAGAAGAAAGGCTGAGGTGGTTCGGTCATGTCAGGAGGAGGCCACAGTTAGCGCCAGTCAGAAGGGTCGAAGCGCTAGTGGTTGATGGCGTGAGAATGAGGGGTAGACCCAATCTCAAGTGGGAGGATAGACTTAATGTAACGCCCCGACCCGCCAAGGGTAAAGGAATCACAAATAATGATGTCATATCAAAGCAAACACAAATAACCAAAAGAAGTCTTAACATAAATGCGGAAATAATCCAAGTCAAAATGACTTCAATACATAGGTCCCAGCGGAAACATAATAAACCTCAACATAATATCCGAAATAAATAAGTCTTAAATGGTATCATAAGAAATCAAAGCTAAAATCTCTAAGGTAAGTCCACTCAAGCACTCATCCCAAAGCAACCCAGCTTCCAATGCTTAGTTACCTGCCGCGGAAGAAAAGAAAAGTGCGGCTGAGCTTCAAAAGCCCAGTGAACAGATATGAAAGCAAAAGCAAATACTAAACGATAACGGATATGAAATAAAGTGAATGAGCGATAGCAAAATCATAATCATTTTCAAAGCATAAATCATAGTTTCCAAAACAAAGTTTATAGTCAACTACCACGAGCCCAGAACTTATATCAGATCATATTCATATTCACATAAGGCAACATTTCTTGTAAGGCAACATTTCTCGTAAGGCAACATTTGTAGGGGAGACCTACCAGAGTTATGAAGGACGTGCATGCACGCAACATCAATCATCAGATAACAGATAACATATAACATATAACAGATAACAGATCTAGGATGCATCCATACGCCCCTTCCTTACACCATCCAGAGACGTGGCAGAACATCACTCTACTGCCCTAGAGTCATATCAGAGGTGCATCACTGATACGGACATGGAACCCCCATGACTAGTTAAATATTTGGCTCGGGTGTCAAACTATCTTAGGTCAAATCAGAATGTCATAACTGACACAGATCATATTTATCAGAAAATCATTCTTGTTTCCAAAATCATAGTTTTCATATCAAATAGTTCAAAATCAGATGTTTCATATTCCAAAAATCAGAGTTCAGATAAGCAATAGCTCAAACAAATCAGAATGGGTTCATAGCAAAGGCTTAGGAAACCCTAATACGAAAGAAAACGTAAAAAGAAACCTTTACTGAAAAGGTCCGAATATCTGTACCTTATTCCAACGCAAATGATCAAAAAGCAGAAAGACGAAAAGCAAAGGATTACTCCCTCTTCACAGAACCTATAGACATTAACGGTCGTCCACGTTATTTATGATTCCATAATCGTCAAAATGATCTTTTAATATTTGGTATTCATACTTTAATGATCTTCATACTTTAGGGTTTCTTTATTAATGAGTCTTAAGTATTTTAAAATTAAAGTTGTAAATTAGGGTTCGTTATATCATTTATTAAGGTTTAGGTTAAATGTGAAAATAGTTTTATAAGTCATAACTCACATATGAAATAACGTATTACTATATTTAGTTCAAACCCTAATCGACTCTTATGTATGTTCTAGGGTTTTCTTATTCTTTAATATCTCATTAATATGCATTTACTTTATATGTTACGTCTTAATGACTCTCCACTTAACCTAATACGTAAGTAATAACCTTCTTTACTTTTACACTTTACCATACACGTTTATGATTTCATGTGACCATAAGTTATTAGGGTTTTGTATACTTCATACGCTTTACATATTAAACTAGGGTTTATGTTTACGTGACCCTTACTTCTTTATTACACGTCCAAAACTCATGTACATATGTATTCGGTTCATCTAGGGTTTCGGCTAGCAAGTTTACACAAGTCCTAGCTCATCTAACACGTTACATATTCAAGTTACATAGTTTTACCCATTAG
>BPTQ01007174.1:0-32229 GCA_019973895.1 Chrysanthemum seticuspe
GAAAAAGGGGCTGCAACAGCAGCTGCTGTTGCAGTTTTGTGTGCAAAACAGTGAGCAGATGTGGGTTGTATTGTTTTCAAAACTACACTAAACTTGTTAACTCAATAAAACTACTTTCAAAACTATTTTTAAACCTTGAAACCACTTTGACTTTGAATGTCAAAGTGGGTAAAACTGAGTTTTTGACTTCAAATAAGCTTAAACCAAACACCCTTTTACGTGATCAACTATGCAAGTGAATCCAAAAGTTTGACAAAATCTAGACTGCTCTGACCTGGATTGCTCCAATTAACATAGAACACATCAGTGAATCAGATTGAACCCAAAGATTTCCTTAAAACTGATTTGACTCTAAACTTTGACAATAGTTGACTATTGTTGACTATGTTACAAAACGACTTAAACCTTGAATGCTAGCTTATACAAAGCTATCATGAGCTTATACAAGCTTGTTTGAGATGAAATACAAGCTATTGAAAGCTTAAACATGAGATTTTAAAATTTGAAATTTGCAACAGTAACCTAAAATATGAAACTTCCATAGAAAACTTTGATTGATACTCAAAATGAATTGTAATGGGCTTAACAACTTTAGTTTAGTACAAGGAAGATTTAAACTACAATTCAGAACTTAATTAAAACATACAACTTAAAAACGACATACAAAGAAAAATTAAAAAACTAACTACTCTTTGTTTCCTCTTTCTTCTTCCTTTTTTATAGCTCTGAAAGCTTCCACGTGTCCTCTATAGTGTTTCCCACCACCCTTGTTAGCCAATGGGAGAGCAGAGGTTACTTTGGCCATTTTATGGTTTTGGCGGGAAAAGGTTAATTTGACTTCTGGGGTTCTGACTTTGCAGCTAGGGGGGGGGTGATAGGTAGGGGTGATGATGGGTAGTGTTGAAGAGATAAGGTGATGGGATGGAGGGAGATGTGGTTGCAGAGGAGTAGCAGGGCAAGTGGTGGTGGTGGTAAGCAGGAGGTGGAGGGAAACTGTGTTGGGTTTGACTTGTTTTGACCAGAGGTCCAAAAATAGAGAAAGGGTCAAGGGGTTGGCAGGGGTTCAATTCAGTTTAAAGGCAGGGGTCAATATTGTTTTGACAAGGGTTTGTTTGGTTTATAAATAAGGACTTATTTGTAATTCTTCCAAACTTGAGGGGCCATTCCTGTAATTATCCAAACTTGACACAAGGACTAAAACTGACAAACTTCAATAGTACAAGGACCAGTTTTGACATTTTCAAATTTTCCAGGGACCAAACTTGACAATTTCAAAAGTTCAGGGACCTTTTCTGCCATTTGACAAAAGATTTATTCAAGGACCATTTTTGACAAGTTAGAATATTTCAGGGACCTTGAATAACATTTTTCTTTATTTAGATTTACCAGGGACTGTTTTTGACAACTTTTGAAACTTGGGGGACTAAAACTGCCAATTATGCAAATTTTATACGTTTTTCACCAGATTTTGATATTTTTGCATTTAAAACACATAAAACACTTATTTGTGATATTTTTATCATTTTGATGTATTTCTGAGTGTTTTCAGATGTTTTTGCAGTTTAAATGGTACAAAAATGATGAGTATTTAGACACTCATCAATCCCCCACACTAAACTATTGCTAGTCCCTAGCAATCTTTTGAGAAAAACATAATGGATTTGAAACTCTTTACCAAAAGCCATTACTTCTGGAGTAGCCAAATGTTTCAGTTCAAGTAAGAACCTTGGTACACCGATAACCAAGTGATTTTGAGCAAACCACCAGCTTTCAACGGATTTGATTTGTCTTTACCAGAAGCCGTACCCTTCTGGACTAGCCAACTCTTAGATAAATTATCAATATTATCTTTGGTGAGCTGATTACCAATTATGGTTTTTCCACTGCCTTTACCACAAGCCATAAACTTGCGGGCTAGCCAACTCTTCACTTTTAAGGATATGGTGAGCTGAATACCATACAATTTTGGGCAAATTGTAAGCCGTCAACGGATTTGAGATATCTTTACCAAGAGCCGTTTGCTCCTAGATTAGCCAATCCTTATGTGGGTTAGACATGGTGGACTGATTACCATTTGTTGTGTTTAGTACATAGTACTTCCACTAAAAAAAATTTTAAAATTTGGCCATTTTGGGGGAAAAAGGGAGTAAAAGGGTACATTTATGATCAAAATTCTCCAGAATTTCCCCCCACACTTAGAAACGAATATTGTCCTCAATATTCAAAGTACCGGCTGTAATGCCGAAACTTAGAACGTAAAAAGATAACATTACTAGCTAAGTGTGGAAACACAACAATTATTCTCTTTTTTAATATTTACAATTTTCATTCATTTTTTAGATCTATATACAACATGTGGGGCATCTCCCCCACACTAGGGTGGTACACACGGGTGAAAACTCATGTTAAGCTACTGTTTTTGATTACCGAGTCGCTAGCTTGACTCGACCCCGAATTAATTGGTTCATGGGGAAGTAAGTGGAAGAGACAATCTCCATCGGACTTTCATTCAAGATGTTTGGACAAACATTGAAGCACGTGAAAGTTCCACACCGATGAGATACAGACAGACAGACCCGGCTCACGAATGGTACATGGAAATGCCTGGGTCAAAGATAATGTCTTCATTCCCGAAGGAGTGAAGAACAGGAGAAGCCACGGGATAGGTGAAGAAGAGAAAGAAAATCATGATAAACATCATGACTAACTCATCTTCATCCATAGGAGGATCCATAATTTCAGGATTATGAATCTCATCATTTAAGCTTAAGTGATCAAGACAAATCTCGGGTGTGTCATGATCAATTTGGGAATTATCATACTCCGGTGGAGATATGATATGAGTGAGTTCACCGGCGAACTCCTCGTGAAGAGAATCAATCACAAGATGTAAATCTGTGGATTCTTGTTCCACTGTAGATTCATCATTATCCTCAATCTGAGTATCAAAGAGTGGATTCTCAGAAATTAAAGTGAATTCAGAGTCGAATTCAAATAGAGGATTAGTTGTGGATTCTTGTTCCACTGTAGACTCATCACTATCCTCAATCTGAGTATCAAAGAGTGGATTCTCAGAAATTAAAGTGAATTCAGAGTCGAATTCAAATAGAGGATTAGTGAAAGTAGTTTTGAATGTTTCAGGAACAAAGTGATTAACATTCTCAATTGGACTGTTGGGATAAGAAGTGAGTGAACGATCATTATCAAGGAGACTTTCAGTCTCTCCCAGATCAACTTTGAAATCAGAAAGATTATCACTACTTTCTGATGAAAGTGGATTGGTGTGAGTGAGCTCATCGGTGAACTCCTCAAGATGATGATCAGCATCAGACTGTGGGAGTGATGCCTCAACATACTCGATGTTTCCATGAGAAGTACAATCGTCGCTAACATCGGAGAAAGTTTCAAAATGATCTTTTGAACACTCAAGAGGGGAGATAGAATCACACATATGATCAGAAGTTTCCTGTGACTCTCTCGTGATTGGGACAAGGTTCTCAACACTAGACTTTATGAATTCGTCCGATTCCTTTTCAGGAACAGTGTCAAGATGCTCGTCCCCCATAGTCAGAGAGTGAGTGGGAGCTTCGCGTGTGATAGCAGTTGTTTGAGATGGAATCTCAACTGCTGGGATATCATCTGATGAACTTGATGAATCAAGTGTATCATCATCATCACTGTCATCAGGAATAAAACGAAATTGAGAGCTAGATCTGGCTGCTTTTTCTTTTGCAATTGATTCCCTAACAGATTTCTCAAAGGCAATTTGGGATTTTATTTTAGCAGCCTGATCTTCGGCTAACAATTCTTCCATGGATTTCTCATGTGAATTTGGAATGACGGGACATTGTGGGAGTGAAGATTTGTCAAAACCGGAAGGTTGACATTGATAATCATCATGAGGACTCCCACAATGTACACAAGAAATACTGGGAATATTATGAAGTATAGTTTTATTGAACTCCTCACCTCTTTTCAGTAACTCTAGAAGCTCTAGATAAGTGTCTTGTTGGGCTTGCTGAGGAGTTGGAGTCATTTGGCACTGTGGAGGTTGGTCGTGATATGGATAGTCGTAATTGTTGCAAGGAAATGGATTCCCTGTTTGACAATCAGAGCTGAAATGGGGACCTCCACAGTTCTCACAACAAAATGATTGTTGTGGCTGGTCATGTGAATAATATGGAATTTGGTCATTTCCAAAGTCCTGAGTGTTACCAGAAAACTGTTCGTAGACAAACGTGTTTCCGGATTGACACTCAAATCCTTGGTGAGGACCTCCACAAAATTCACAGCAGTTATGTTGGTTATATGAAGATGAGTCGGGCTGTGGTGGGTAATTGGAAAAGTTTGAGGGGTCGTTAAATGAGTTCTGATTAGGATCATAATCAAATGAATTCCTCGAACCACAAAACAAACAACTCCCATTACGGATATCATTACCACATTGTACACATGTACACCAACGACAGGGTGAACCATAAAGAGGCTCACCACAACCGACACAAGGAATAAACGATTCTATTTGAGAATTATGAGAATGAATCTGATTATTCAAAGAATCAACAAAACCAACATGGTGATCTGAATGACTATCAAGTCTCGAAGAACATTTTGAAAAATCCGGAGGTGGGACAAGTGGTGTGCTCTGAGAGCTAGCAATTTCCACCACTTCCGTTATGGTCTCCGGTTCTGGTTCTTGAGAAACGTGAAGATTAGGCAAGTCATTCTTGCTGGTCACCAGTCTGAATTCTGCATGTTTGCTTTTAACCGTAAACCGTGAAAGTTTAGAATCAATTCTAGACGGCTTAGGAGCAATTGAGGGATTAGATCTTTGGATAACCGTGGGTTGGACGTATTTAGCACCTCCATTATTAGATGGAAGTTCCTGGTCCTTTGTCACCCCGGTTTCTCGTTCTATTTCCCTACGCAGAATTAATGGATCTTCACGAACAACACGAATTCTAGACATTTGTGATAAAGTCTGAAGCTTTTCAGCTTCGTCCCAGAATTCGTTCTCGAGAGATTCCATGAGAATAGAAGTTTAGAATCAAATGGATAGAGGGTTAAGGAATAAAGAATCAAAAAGGATAGGAGGGTAAAGAGGAATATTTTTGGTATTTTTGAAAAACATGATGTAAAAACTAAGAATGAAAATCTTTTTGGGTTTTTGATTTTTAAAAGATGGTATGAACAAGGAGTGATTATTCAAATCACTAATCTGCTAAACGTAAGACTATTAGCACTGCTCCCCGGCAGCGGCGCCAAAATTTGATTGGTGCGAAACCGTCAAGTTTTCTCACGCGAGCTGATCACTTGTGAATGACCAGCCGTAAGGAACTTAAAACAGCTCACACACCAACTCAATGAAGATCAGGAGAGTATAGTGTTTCCCCAGGTCGTTAAGTCCCAACGAGCTGTGCGAGAATAGTCAAACGTGTAGTGATCGAGGGATTTGAACGGGAAAGGATTTTTGATTTATTATAACTACAGAAGAAGCCCATAAACTACAGGGGCTTAAATGCAAATTAAAGAAAACTAAAAAGATAAAAAATATTAAATAAACGCTATCACTATTTTCAAAATGATGTTTTTCTATGATTTTATAAAGCAAAATGACTTAAACAAACTATTTTAATTAAAACGTAAACTTAAAATATCTAAAAACGTGGCCTAAAATGAAAACGTACGTTATGTACGAAAATTACGCTGGAGCGCAAGATAAAACGTAAAATTTGTGAAATAAAAGTCCTACAAATGTAAAAACAATTTTCTCACGTACTACATGACAAAAGAAAATTTTAGGAAAAAGCCGGGTATTTTTTCGACTTTTAAATTATTTATTACGAATTAAAAACTAATTTAATCTAATTTAATAATTAAAAATACTAAATGATTTTGGAAAAATCTGAAATTTTCACAGAAAATACTATAAGTTATACTGGTTTAAAGAAAAATAAAAAACTGAGTTACTGTTTAAGGAAATAAGCTGCTAAAAGCTTAAATAAGCTACTAAGCTTGAAACTGTTTTTGGTGTATAAATAACTAATAGTGCAAGCTTCTAACGAAATAAGTCCCTAGGGCAGTTGGTTTGAGGTGTTGTGTTGTGTCTTTGAGCAAGAGGTCAGGGGGTCGAATCCCACCCCTGCACCTTTTTGCAAACTATTTTTTTTTTCAAATTTTTCTTTTTGCAATTTGTTTATGAGACAAAGATAAGACTTTTTTGTAAAAACAATTTGGACCAAACTTTGGAATAAGCAGTTTTACAACTGCTTATGTCCAACAGTGGTTATAGAAGCAAAAAACAAACACCCTTTAGGCAGTTTCTATTTAAGCACAAGTAAGCAACAATAAGCAAAGGCTAATGTAACAAACTGAAATGCATTTCTAAGAGACAAAATAAGCTAAGGATAACAGGCAAACAGGGGCAATAAGCAGTTATAAAACTGCTTATGTCCAACAGTTGTGACAGTAGCACAAAACAAACACTCCTTAGCAGATTTTAGCACAAAGGAAACCATGAATAAGTACTAAGGCAATGGAAATAAGCATGCATGTATGGTTAAAAAGCAACCATAAGCTACAATACATAATAATTAAGGTAGATGATTATGAAGATAGCTGCTGAAACATCAGCAGCCAAACTGACTAAAATGGCTTTTTGAAACTTAAAAATAAGGCATTAAATGAGCATCTAATTCTATACTAAGGGATAACACTTGGAATAAGCAATATGGGGATTCTAAAAATCTACTTTGCAACTAAACTAGAGCTTATATGGGCTTCTAAAAAGGGCTTGCAAAAGTGCTAATGGGACTGCAGGCTGCTGAAACATCAGCTACTGAAGTGGTTTTTAACAGATTTTGAATGCAATTTTAACTAACCTAAAGCTATCCTAAGTGCAAACAAACAACTGAAATATAAAGATGGGTATGGGAGGTTGCAAGAAAAGTGATTTGGAAGAGTTTTTGATGAAAAATAAGCTTAGAAAAAGGGGCTGCAACAGCAGCTGCTGTTGCAGTTTTGTGTGCAAAACAGTGAGCAGATGTGGGTTGTATTGTTTTCAAAACTACACTAAACTTGTTAACTCAATAAAACTACTTTCAAAACTATTTTTAAACCTTGAAACCACTTTGACTTTGAATGTCAAAGTGGGTAAAACTGAGTTTTTGACTTCAAATAAGCTTAAACCAAACACCCTTTTACGTGATCAACTATGCAAGTGAATCCAAAAGTTTGACAAAATCTAGACTGCTCTGACCTGGATTGCTCCAATTAACATAGAACACATCAGTGAATCAGATTGAACCCAAAGATTTCCTTAAAACTGATTTGACTCTAAACTTTGACAATAGTTGACTATTGTTGACTATGTTACAAAACGACTTAAACCTTGAATGCTAGCTTATACAAAGCTATCATGAGCTTATACAAGCTTGTTTGAGATGAAATACAAGCTATTGAAAGCTTAAACATGAGATTTTAAAATTTGAAATTTGCAACAGTAACCTAAAATATGAAACTTCCATAGAAAACTTTGATTGATACTCAAAATGAATTGTAATGGGCTTAACAACTTTAGTTTAGTACAAGGAAGATTTAAACTACAATTCAGAACTTAATTAAAACATACAACTTAAAAACGACATACAAAGAAAAATTAAAAAACTAACTACTCTTTGTTTCCTCTTTCTTCTTCCTCTTTTATAGCTCTGAAAGCTTCCACGTGTCCTCTATAGTGTTTCCCACCACCCTTGTTAGCCAATGGGAGAGCAGAGGTTACTTTGGCCATTTTATGGTTTTGGCGGGAAAAGGTTAATTTGACTTCTGGGGTTCTGACTTTGCAGCTAGGGGGGGGGGTGATAGGTAGGGGTGATGATGGGTAGTGTTGAAGAGATAAGGTGATGGGATGGAGGGAGATGTGGTTGCAGAGGAGTAGCAGGGCAAGTGGTGGTGGTAAGCAGGAGGTGGAGGGAAACTGTGTTGGGTTTGACTTGTTTTGACCAGAGGTACAAAAATAGAGAAAGGGTCAAGGGGTTGGCAGGGGTTCAATTCAGTTTAAAGGCAGGGGTCAATATTGTTTTGACAAGGGTTAGTTTGGTTTATAAATAAGGACTTGTTTGTAATTCTTCCAAACTTGAGGGGCCATTCCTGTAATTATCCAAACTTGACACAAGGACTAAAACTGACAAACTTCAATAGTACAAGGACCAGTTTTGACATTTTCAAATTTTCCAGGGACCAAACTTGACAATTTCAAAAGTTCAGGGACCTTTTCTGCCATTTGACAAAAGATTTATTCAAGGACCATTTTTGACAAGTTAGAATATTTCAGGGACCTTGAATAACATTTTTCTTTATTTAGATTTACCAGGGACTGTTTTTGACAACTTTTGAAACTTGGGGGACTAAAACTGCCAATTATGCAAATTTTATACGTTTTTCACCAGATTTTGATATTTTTGCATTTAAAACACATAAAACACTTATTTGTGATATTTTTATCATTTTGATGTATTTCTGAGTGTTTTCAGATGTTTTTGCAGTTTAAATGGTACAAAAATGATGAGTATTTAGACACTCATCAGTCTTCAACACTATACTTCTTGAAGAAATAAAAGGATCATCAACAAGAGGACTTCAATAGCCTTGATGATGAGGAAGCATGGCAACTCATGGACTTGCGTTTGCTTGACTTCAAAGGCGGTGATCTTGCCTTTAAGAGAAACCTAAAAGATCACACAAAGACAAAACTACAAACATAGATCTCTTGGATCTAAGGTTAGTGAGATTTAACTCAGGGGAGAAGTATGTTAGAGAGGGGTAAGATATAATGAAGAAATGGCTCACTATTTATAGAGGAAAAATCCTACTGTTTCCCCGGATCCCACGGATCCCTACCACAAGGGATCCGGCTAGCACAAAGCTAGGGATCCGTGGTCCGCTCCTCTTTGCCCATGGGTATTTTTGGTTAAGGGTCATGGGTCATGGGTTATGGGTTGATCCATGGTTTTCTTTCTAGATACAATATATCTTAAGGATACAATGAACTTGGTTAAGTGGTATATATAAAACCATGGGTTATGGGTCAAAAACCATTTGCTAGTATTTACCCATTTAGTATATACTTGTATTTACCCAATTTAGCATACACTTAGTTTTTACCCATTTTAGTATACTTAGTTTAAGTATATGTTTAACCCAATATGTAAACACTAGTTGTTTGTACATATGTATCTAAATCATAAAATCACTTATACTTGTTTTAGTGTTTTATGTGAGAACGTAAGTGTGTTAGAAAACTATTAGTTCAAACCATTTACGTATTTTATTTGTTTCCTTAAAATGATCTTACTTTTGTTATCGACAAAACATTAGAAGATCGTAAAATATAAATAAACGTTTTTACGGCTTATTTGTATTAACAATCTCCCCCTTTTTGTTGATGACAAAACATAAGATTATTTTAAGGAAAAGCTAAAATTCGTAAAAGTTTGAATTTGTAGTTTTTACTTTCTTCTCCCCCTTTTTGTCGAAACAAAAAGTGTTTGAAAGAAAGCAACACATCGTTTTTAAGAAAAACATGTGAAAGGAAAAAAAATAGAGAGCAAGTAACGGGAAAGGATCTCGTCGTTACTCCCCCTTGACGAGTCCATCCCTAAGTAAGGGCGTCAAGAAAGTAATACTAATCTAGTTTGTTTGCAACTAAGTTTGCAAAAGATTTCGTCTAAGTGACGAATGTGCTCCCCCTTGATGATTGCAATTTTGCAAATGGATGTCGAGAAATGTAATCCTAATATTGCAAGTAATTTGCAATGTATTGTTTTGACACAAAGCTCCCCCTAGCTTTAGGGTGTCAAAAGGCTTCAAGTGTAGATTGAATAACTACAAAACAAAGGTTAGAAAACAAGTATAATGCACAATTTCCTGCATATGTGATCCAAGTTAGTAGAAAAATAGTTTTCTGTCTCACGGATCCCACGGTTCCCTCCTAGTAGGGATCCGTCTAGGCAATTTTGAGGGATCCGTATAGCTGATGATTAAATTCAGCAATGGTGATGAAACAAGTAATGTTATCACATAAATGAGATATGAATACATATTCTCAGAAAAATAACAAGTAGCATGTAATTCCATTTAATAAAACAAGAGTTATGATATACATGACTCTAAAGATAAGAAAATAGACAATACATGACTAGGAATTTCTAGACTATCTAACGCTTGATGCTAGGACACCACTAAAATCTTCTAGCTCAAGTTTTGTTTAGGTTTGATCTCGTCGAAACGTTCGAGGAGATGATAGAACATGAAACGTTGGTCTTCTCGTACTTCATGTATCAAACTTTCAACATGTTGACAATGATAGCAATCTTTGTCATGGCTAGGTAGTGGTGGTGGAGGAAATAAAATGGCTTGATGCGAAGGATCAATTGAAGCGGCTTGCGGGGCTTCAAACGATGGAGGGATTGGTGGAGGTGCATTTGAGAATGCCTCGACCAAGAATGATGGTGGTGGTAAGGAAGCGTCAACTTCCATATGGTCGGGTGGTTGACTTTGATGATTTCTCATAATCCATATAGGATTATATGATGGAGACGGCGAAAAGGAAGCCGGAGCAAGTGTTGACTCAACACCTTGATTTTGAACCATTATTCCTCCTAATGAGGAGAATGTTGTCGGCGGAAGCGGATGAGACGGCCTAGGAGGCAAGTCCTCTAAATTGTAGAGGTGTGGTGATGATAGTGGTGAAGTAAATGAAATATTTCTAGGAACCAATGGTGATGGTTTAGTGGAGATGATATTGTTTGGCCTAGGAGGTATGGTGGTGTTAGGCATAGGTAGTTTTGTGGGTACTATCCTTTTAGGAATTGGTTTGATTGGATGATGAAGGATTCTCTCATTTGTTGGTTTGACGGGAGATGATTCGGTTGAGGAAATTTCGTGTATAACACGAGCCTTTTTCATGGGTGGTTCTTTGTTGGATAAGTTACTACTTGGGGTTTTTCTCATGATGAAATGATTTCAAGGGCTGAAAGTTAGAGTGAGAGTGATGACTATGGAGGTCCTAACAAGGTGGTTTATAAACTAAGAGATTTGGCATGTGCATTTAAGCTTTAAGCCACTAGGATTCATTGGAGTATGATGATTGACATGCACAAGAGTCAACTTCAGAGGTTGGACTGATATAGGAACTCATTTAAGATGAGATGGAGTGTTTGAGTTAGGAAAATAAGTTGAAATGATTGTTTTAGCAATATTTGACCTATACTGTCATCCGGATCCCACGGTTCCTTTCTCAGAGGGATCCGTCTAGACTAATTCTAGGGATCCGGCTATCAGTAGCTATGAAAGAGTGGAAATGATGTTTCTAAAATCTAAAACCTATAACATCTTGAGTGTTTCAGTCTTCTTAAGTGTTTTAAACGAAGGGGTGCTTAAGTACTTGAAGGTGGTGAGTGATGTAGCTAATGATTGTCTTTTGTGGAAGGATTAGGAACTTTCATGAGTACCAATGAATGAGCAAGGATGACACTAAAGGAGAGAGTGTCAATTGAAGCTAAATGATCCTAGAGATGAGGTTGTGACTTAGGATTGTGTTTTGGAAAATATCCTAATGGTTTTGAGATGGGAAAACTAGGATTTGATCAACTTTGATCAATTTTGAGGTGAGATTGATTTATGATCAATTTTGTTATAAAAGATTTTTTTAACCTAGATGTGAAGGGTAAAAATCTGAAGTGTGAGTTTTGAGAGCGGAAGAGTGATGGATTAAAACAAAGATCTATGAATATCTTAGAGTGTGTTCTATGTGAGTTGGAATGAGTAGGAAAGATCAACCTATCTTGATAAAGTCTTAATCTACCTTAAGACACTATGTTTAGCTTAGTGTGAGGTGTTCTAAGGATGTGTTTGTCATACAATGCTTGCAATTGCATTTTCTGTTTTGCCGAATCCCACGGTTCCCTAGATGTAGGGATCCGTTTAGTACAACATTTGGGATCCGTCTATCTGCTAGACAGAACCTTTACTAAAGGTATGCAATGATCTTGACAATGCATTATATTCCAAGTTTTGTTTGAAGGGGTTCTAAAACTAGGATATCAAATGTAAGATGTTTTATTTCATGAAAGAAAGAGGATTACATTGATAAACAATGAGTAGAGTAGAATTGATCCTATTTGACTATTCTAGGTTCCTTGAGTGTCTTCGCTAGGAGGATCATTATGTGATTGATGGGTATTGGTGGAATCTAGAATGAAGAAAGTCTTCATGAGAGATATGTTTAGCGGTTCCATCATCTTGTTTACAAGTACGTACAACGGACTTTGAAATTGAGGATGGAAGTGCATAACATTGTGATAGAGGCGTGTCAAGAACATTCCATAAGGGATGATTTTATTCTTGGAGCCTTGAAGATTTGCAATTCTCCTTGCGAAGAAGTAGGCGAGATTGTATGGTTGTTGTGTTAGCAAACAGTACAATATGTGAGCATAACAAGCGGGAAGAATATCTCGATTTCCCCTAAGACTCCAAACATTTTCACGTAGAATGAGAGCAAGAGGCTTGTACTCTTCTCGGATATCCCGTGTATGGATAATGTTTGGATTGGAGTAATATGGTCGAGGTTTGCATATTATGCGCGTTAAATCTTCCGGAGAGGGTATATGTGAACAATATGGACTATTTTCTTCATGAAAGTTGAAGAGAGAATCAAGAGACCAATCTTCGGTGAAGGCACTTTGTCCATGATTTGGAATCCGGCGAATGTGAGCAAAATGCCCATGGGTTAGAGTGAACTTTTGGTTTTTGATGTAAAACCAAAGAGATAGAGAGCGATCCTCGTTACAAACGAGTTCGACTTGACGGAAGAATTCCATTATGAACCTTGGACATATCTTCTCGTTGATTTCAAGAAGACATTCTAGTCCTATGGCTCGGAAGGAGGTATTGATACCTTCTTCGAATTGTAGAGAGGTGTCTACAATACGTCCTTCATGGAAGTGACGGTTTTCGAGATTATTGAACCCACGGACATGATTGCCAGGTGTGTTGGGCTCAAGGGAGATGTTCGGGGTGTAGACGCTAGTGAGTAAAAAATCAAACTCGTATTCATGCGTCATAGTTAAACCTATAGAAGTGATGGGTTAATAGGAGGTGATGTTTATGGTAAACCTATAATAATCTAACGTTTTTACTAGATTTTATTAACAATGGTATTTAACACTTAATTAACTCATGGTTTTGAAATTCTAGTGGATTATTACTTTTAGAAAGGTAGTGTTTTTTTTTTTTTTTTTTTTTTTAATCTTGCATGAAAACTGTTTTCCAGTAATACGGATCCTACGGTTCCTTTACAAAAGGGATCCGAATAGTATATCTTCCGGGATCCGTGGATCTGTAGTAATAGACACAGATTTGATAAAAGGTTTTACAGTTTTTATATCGTGAGATATGTTTTATCCTACATTTTCTTTTAGCATGCATACATGACCTCTAATGTATCACAAAAATATAAAACATATAAATCAAAAGGAATGATAAACACATAATAGTAACCTAGATAAACTTGATTAATAATATTGCATTTCAATACTAAGGATGATACAAAGGATCGGGTATATGACCCCAATATATATTAACAACACAAAGTAAATGTCTCCGTATGAAAACTTCATCATAGGGAACACAAGTGCGGTGAGTGTTAGGGCGATGAGCACGAGTGCGATGTAAACCATGTTGATGACGGATCTTCTTGGTTTCGGATGAGATGGAATGAGGAGGAAGATGAAGTTTTTTAAATGAGAGGGAATTTTTGAAATTGGAAAATTTGAAAAAGTGAGGATTGAATAAAGTGGGCGTCGAGTGGGTTTATAAATAGGGAAGGAGGAATTTTTGAAATTCGTGTTTTTTTTTATTATAGGATTAAAAGAAATAAAACATAAGCTATATATACTATGACTATAGACGAGAAATATAACACGTATGAGAGAAAAAGGCTTCCTAACGAAGCTTCATGTAGATCATGTGTAAACAAAAAATCTACTCAAATAAATACCTAACACATAACGCTTATTTATTAAACTAATATCATTCAGATATAAGTGGAAAGTCATACCTCGAGTGCAATTAGGAATGTCTTTACAAATGATAAATGTCACTTAGACGATTCCCGCTCCTTTGCGTTTAAGATACCTTCTTAAGGAAGGTATTCTTGTTACCAAGCGTCTCCTAAATCTTGGTGGGTATGAGCTTTGACTAATCAACATCATAAAAAAGATTAGTGCAATTAAAAGAGAAGATATATAAAAAAATGTTGTTATCAACTCAACATCCAAACATATAGTTTTTGAAAAACATGGTGTTTGTTTTTATGAAAAACCTTCTTTGTAGTTTTCAATTAACTATGGATCGTATCAAGTTTTTAAAGTACAATATACTTCAAGAAACTTGGTAACGAAGCTCTGATGCCAATTGTGGAAAACTAGAGGGGGGGTTGAATAGTTTTACCAATTAAAACTTCCTTTTAAACTATTTAGATCTACTTATGTCAATCTATTTGGTTGTAAGTGTTGGATGTTGATAAACAAGCATATAAATATATGTAATGAAAAGATATGAGTAAGAAGCACAAAACCACAATGTGAGTATTTATAGTGGTTTGGCTACAAGGACACCTTCCTTGCCCTACTCCACTCCCCGAGTCACCTACTCGAGAGTTTGTAAACACTACACCAATCTCCTTATGGCGGAGAAGCCTTCACAACGTCGCTTAACCTTTTTCCGGTAAAAAGCTAAATACCGAGTTCTTTCGCACCAAGGCGAAGCACACCTAACACAACGTCGCCTACCCTTTATACGGTGCTAGGCTAACCACTGAGTTCTTTCACACCTTAGGTGAACTACACCTTCACAATGTCGCCTACCCTTTATTAGGTACTAGGCAAAGTACCTAGTTCCATTGCAATGGAGGAACTACTACCACACTACACCAACGACTAATCTCAAGGGAGATCTACTCCTTTACAACATCATCAAGGACATCAATATCCTTGGATCTAATGCTAGTCTATCTAGTACATCGAAACACACCATATCGAATGTACATCTAAGGCACCTTTCACTAATGCCTTTGACTAGATCTACAAGACACCTTTCACTAATGTCTTGTGTCTTCACTTCTAAGCACCTTTCACTAATGCTTCTTGACTTGACTTCTAAGCACCTACCACAAGTGCTTATCCTATAGACGATAGATACCCTCACTAATATCTTCGTCTTGACACTTGAGACATCTTTCACTAATGTCTTCAACACTACACTTCTTTGAAGAAAGAAAGGGATCATCAACAAGAGGACTTCAATAGCCTTGATGATGAGGAAGCGTGGCAACTCATGGTCTTGAGTTTGCTCGACTTCAAAGGTGGTGATCTTGCCTTTAAGAGAAACCTAAAAGATCATACAAAGACAAAACTACAAACATAGATCTCTTGGATCTAAGGTTAGTGAGATATAACTCAGGGGAGAAGTATGTTAGAGAGGGGTGAGGTATAATGAAGAAATGGCTCACTATTTATAGAGGAAAAATCCTACTGTTTCCCCGGATCCCACGGATCCCTACCACAAGGGATCCGGCTAGCACAAAGCTAGGGATCCGTGGACCGCTCCTCTTTGCCCATGGGTATTTTTGGTTATGGGTCATGGGTCATGGGTTATGGGTTGATCCATGGTTTTCTTTCTAGATACAATGTATCTTAAGGATACAATGAACTTGGTTAAGTGGTATATAAAAAACCATGGGTCAAAAACCATTTGCTAGTATTTACCCATTTAGTATATACTTGTATTTACCCAATTTAGCATACACTTAGTTTTTACCCATTTTAGTATACTTAGTTTAAGTATATGTTTAACCCAATATGTAAACACTAGTTGTTTGTACATATGTATCTAAATCATAAAATCACTTATACTTGTTTTAGTGTTTTATGTGAGAGCGTAAGTGTGTTAGAAAATTATTAGTTCAAACCATTTATGTATTTTATTTGTTTCCTTAAAATGATCTTACTTTTGTTATTGACAAAACATTGGAAGATCGTAAAATATAAATAAACATTTTTACGGCTTATTTGTATTAATAGGTCTTTCAACGAGTTCCCATACTTCAAGACGTTTTAATTGGTTGAGTTCTTCTTGCATGGATTCAATCCAGTTGTCTTTTGTCATTGCGTCTTTAATGTTTTTAGGTTCAGAATGGCAGACAGTGAGTGCATAAATGCAATGTTCACCATCTGTGTGAAGACGTTGTCTTGTTACGACTGGTTGTTTTGGGTTACCAATAATGTTCTCAAGAAGATGGTCTTTTGTCCAACGATGTGTCGAGGGTTGATGTTGGTATACATTGTGCAGATTTTGAGGATTCAAATGGTTTGTAGATGATTCCGCAACATCAGGTGCAACAGTTTCATTAGCAAACGGGTTAAAGAACGTATTTGGATCAAAATCTACAGGTGGGGGTACTTCATTAAGAACATCATCAGCTGGTTCAGCATCGTTGGAAGCAGTTTGTTCAACTGTTGTTGTAGAGTCAACTGGTGGTGCTTCTTCAACAGTAGTTGTTGTAGCAGATGTATCAGGTATAAGAGTATGATCAGGTTGAGCAGCGGAAAGAGCGGATACACCTGGAGCACGTTCATCAATGTCATCACTAAACAGCGGAGCAAAGAGATTTTCCATTTGTTGACAAGTAAGCTGGGGGCTTGGTTCAGCTGATGATGGGGTTTGGGGGAAGTTTAAATGGTTGTGACCGGGTTCCAAGCTGTTATGCTCAAAAGCCATTTCAGTAAGCTCATCAAAATTAGCATGAATCGTTTCCATAACCTGCTTTGTACGACGATTCCAGATCCGGTAACCTTTAGAATTCTCATAGTATCCAATAAAGACTCCAATGTCAGCTTTGGCTTTGAGCTTTCCAAAGTTATCACGATCATTATTTGGGTAGCAAAGGGAGCCAAATACATGAAAGTGTTTGAGATTCGGTTTATGGTTGTAGATAAGCTCAAAAGGTGTTTTGTTGTGGCGTTTTGTAATCATTGAACGATTTTGAGTATAGCATGTAGTTGAGACAGCTTCTGCCCACAAGTAATCTGAAAGTTTAGCATTGATTAACATTGTTCTTGCAGCTTCCACTAACGTACGGTTTCGTCTTTCAACAACTCCGTTTTGTTCTGGTGTACGTGCAAAAGATGTCTGATGCTCAATTCCCACTTTCTCATAAAATTCTCGAAGAGTTTGGTTCACAAATTCAGTTCCTTTGTCTGTTCTGATTTGGCGAACGGTGTTCCGGAGCTGAACTTGAATTTTCATGATAAAGGTGATGATCATCTGTGGAGCTTGATCTTTACTTCGAAGAAAGTAGAGCCAAGTCCATCGTGAGTAGTCATCAACAATTACCAAGATGTAGCGTTTGCCATTAATCGTTTGCACGCGCATCGGGCCACACAAATCCATATGAAGAAGATGAAGCACATGCTGAGAGTTGTGTTCCACTTTTGAAGGAAAATGAGCACGAGTGCTTTTCCATTGTTCACAAGCAGAGCAAAGGTGATCTTTAGAATACCGGAATCTCGGGAGACCTTCAACAAGTTTGTGTCGAGCAAGGTTGGTGATGGTTTGAAAGTTTAAATGTGAGAGACGACGGTGCCATAGCCAGGATTTTGTTGATGTTGCCTTTGAAAGTAGACAGATGGGAGATGAAGCAACCATGTCTTGCATTAAGATTGTGTACAGACTAGAATTGCGAGAGCCAGACATTAGATCGTTTCCTTGTAGATCACGAATTAAAGAAGTTTTCTCCCGAAAAGCAACTTCCAAATCTCCATCACAGAATTGACCGACTGAAAATAGATTGTGACCGAGGCCTTCCACATAATAAACCCTGCTAATTTCGATATTGCCATTGATATAATCTCCGTAGCCCATGATAGTTGCGAAGTGATCATTCCCGAATCTGACAGTGCCAATGAACTTTGCAATAAAGTTTGATAACAGTTTAAGATTGCCTGTCATATGTCGGGAACATCCGCTATCAACAATCCAAAGGATGATCTGTATCACCTGCATTACACACAGACGACACATATGGAATATAAGTAGATGTGGAACCCGAAGTGTTAGAGGGTTCGAAGCAGTTATAGTAGAAATACACACATCAATGACTTTAGGCATCCATTTAAATCCTAGTGTATTATGTAACCATTTCTGCCATCTCCAACTAGTCTTAGCTTTAGTCTTAGTAAATGCACTAGGTGGTACTACATTCCTTGGAGGTGATACTGGAACTACAGGGACATCAATGCGTTTCTTAGAATATAAAGAGGGCGGTTTACCAAGCACAGACTTAGAAGCATTAGTGGGCCTAGAGGTATTCCGTATCTTAGGATTCCGTAAACGAGACAAGATAGCTCTAGAAACACATTTGTCATGACAATCAGAAAGCATACTTTTACGACAAATAACACAAGAAGCATCAGACTGAATATCAAAAGTACTTAAAGGTTTAGCATTCGTTACAACACTTTTTCCATTACATTTGTCAGACGCAATATCTAAAGTGGGTGCAACTTGAGTCTTATTCAAAGTCCTAGGGTGTTCTTCTACTTCAGCATTCTTTATTGTTCTTTTCTTAGGTCGTAACTTCCTATTCTTCCTTGTATTGCTCCTAGGCTATGAAGTGCAGACGTTTGGAAAAGAGGCAACTATTCGTGTTTTAGTAGAGGGAAGCACATTAGTAACTTGTGTTTTGTCAGTAGGCAATCTGGGTTCACGTTTGCTAAGTGTTACAGGTGCAATTCTCTTAATGATGCTAGGTTGAACTTGTTCATACTTTCCTAACATTTCCCTTAACTTAATGATAGTGTGCACCAAATCTTGATTTTCAGAACGAAGATTTCCAGAAAAATTCATGACTTCTTTAGTGTGTGCAAGATAATGATCAAGTTCGTTTGATGCTTCATTACGAGTCTGTTTGAGTAAATCAAATATGACACCATATTCCTTTTTAACTTTTGCAAGTTCTTGTTCATATTTTGAGATTTGACATTTCAAAGACACGTTTTGATCATCCAGTTGCTCAATTTTAGGATTAAACGTTTTTGATTGCAACTGGTGGATTTTGTTTTGCAAAGCAAGTTCACGATTTTGACAATCTTTTTGACACCATTGAAGACGACGTTTTGAATTTGAAAGTTCGTTTAACAGTCGTTCATTTTCAACTTTTATAGACTTGATCTGATGCACATTATCAGTATTCTCAACAATATCAACAGAATCAGCAGAGATATGATCAGATGCATATGCAACAGATTGTAATAAAACAAGATTATTGATATCAGCACAGATAACATCATCCAAGAGTCGATCAACATCTTTTCTCAACAATTTCTTTTTACGTTTAGTATTTGAAATCGATGTTTCTGTTTTCTCGAAAACTGTTTTCATGAGACCAAGTTCCTTGTGAAAATCCCTTTCGCAATATAGTGCACAAGTTTTTAAATTTTTTACATGGGGTAAAATTCTTTTCTGAAGAATATCTCTTTGTTCTTGCGCCCTTGGCGATTGAAAATGTTCAACTTTTATTTCAGAATGAAATTACATCTCACGTTCCAAAATTTTAAGGTCAGATAAGAAAGTGTCAAAGTATTTTATAACTCGACAACTTTCGGCTTTTGTTTTAACTTCACTAAGTGAAGGTAAAGGACCATTAATTTGTGCACCATTGTGTTGGGGATGAACTTCAAAAACTGGGGTGATAACCAAAGGTTTGTTTGAAGTATCTTGTTGTGTAACAAAAGTTACGGCTTTTGAATAGTTAAATGGTTTGTTATAAACGACATTTTCTATTTTTGACCGACTCTCGTCATCTGCATCTAATTCCTCCATGCGATTATATTCAACAATAGTCATAATTGAATTATCAATTCTATGTTCTGCACTGTAAACTTCAGGATTTGGTTTGAATGCTCTGTTTGAAAACTTAGGGTTGTAATCAGCAAGAATTGGTCCATATCCATTTGGATTTGGTTTAAAAGTAAACTTTTGAATAGTTGTGATTGACTCACCGTGTTTATAAACAACATTTCGAAACTCCTTAATTTTGTGTTGTAAGTCGACAATTTCTTCAAGATAGTTATCTATTCATTTCGTGGAATGCTTTTTGTACTCAGAGAACTGTTTTTGACAATTTAACAACTCAGCCTTGGCTTTTTGAGTTTCCAAAGTAAGAGCGTTAAATTTTTGTTTATGTTCATGTTTTAGTTGTTTTATTTGAGACACCAAAGCATTCTTGGATGCGGCTAGATCACGTATCTGTCGTTCTAATGATTTTTCATTTTGATGAGATTTAGCAAAAGCGACTTCAAAACCATGTTCACGTTTTTCTTGAGTTTTAAAAATGTTGATTTGTCTAATTAAGCATTCATTATCCCTAATTAACAGTGCATTTTTATCTTTTAAGTGCTTGCAAATTTCCAAACGTGATTCTTGGTCTTTAATTAAGGTCAGGAGCTCAATTTCTCTATTAGACAAAAGCTCAATTTGTTCAATGTGAGTCTCAACATGATCATTGTTTAGATCCTCAAATATAATTACGGAGTCAACTTGATTATCAATATTAACCATAAGGTTATTTTGATCGTCAAATATAACTACGGGATCTATTTGATAATCATCGGAATAAGATGTGGATTGCTCATGTTGAACACTCTGATCCTTGTCGTATGGAGAAGTTGGCGGAGATATCAGATCAGTGATGAGTATATGTTGTTCCGGTACCTGAGACAAGCCATCAGTGTCATACACTCGGCCTGTATCACTCATGTGTAGAGCTTGCATTTGTGCCATCAACATCAGTGCTGCATTAGCCTGCAAGTCCTCCATATCATCATCAGAATCTGCATCTGCCATAAAGCTCTATTCCTTGTTGGTAAGAGTTCCACCAACTTCATCCTTAAGAGCCAAGAGCAACTCCTCTTTGTGTTAAGCACTTCCTCTTGTCCTCGGCTTAGGACATGCATTAGCCAGATGACCCTTCTCATTACAGTTATAACACCGAAGACCATTAACCCCATTCTGAGCATTCCCCTGTTCAACCACTTGAGCCTGTTGTTGTTGCGAAGCACCCATGTTATTCCTTCCCATAGCATTAAACCCTTGACCACCTCCTATCTGACGACCATAACCACGATTCTAAACTTCAAAGCATCCATTGTTCATAATAGCCTGATTCCTTGTGTTTGATGAGGAACGAATGCGATTGTTGGATTTGTTTATATACCGACCGAAGGCTTTAGCGATCATGACAAATCCTTGTTGCAATTCATCGAAAGCATCAGAGTCCTCATCAGCTTCACTGTAAAGTGCTTGAACATTGTTGTTGTTGTATGGAACCAATTGAGTTTGTTGAGGTTGTTGCTGTGACGGATCATATGGTGTGATGGTTGCAGTTGGTTGAGGAGTGGGTTGAGGAGCTGTTTGAGGAGGAACACTAGTTTGAGCCCACAAAGCAAGTTGTTGATTGTCCGGAAGTGACTGTGAAGCTGGGAGTCCACGGATAGTCCTTTCTTTGTCAACTTCTTTTTGGGGAGGCTTCAGATAGTCGTACAACAATCCGTATGTAGCATGATGAAGAGTCTTAGCTTGACGGAGAAAAATGACATACTTCTCCCATTCCGGACCAAGACTACTTAGGAACTTAGTGTTGACAGCAATTCGTGGCATGATGATGTTGTGTTTGTCGAAATCATTAATGATATCTGAAAAACGATGATGATATGACTCTAATGTCTCTCCTGGTTCAATCATGAAGTGTTCATAAGCCAAGTAGATTTTGGATTCCATGTCTTCCTGATTGAGTGTTGTGCCTTCCATAAGAAGATGAATATGTTCCCACATTGCTTTCGCAGTCTTTTGAGCATCAACACTTCGAAGGATTGGATTGGGTAATCCTAAAAGGATGTATTGCATTGCTAGTTCATCGGCTTCAAAGTGTAGAAGTTCATCAGCACTGAGGTCTGAGATAGTTGCAATGTTGGTGATAGCATCTCTTGGTGGATTGGCATCTGGATCTGCGGGTGTGACAACAGTAGGCATCTGAAATGGACCTTCCATAATGACCTTCTTTAAGAACTTTCCATGTGGCTTCTTTAGATCACAAAACCTAAAGAACCTTATCACCCATTGATCATAATTTCCGGGAATGAGCATTGGAGGTCTATCAAGTGAGCCAGCTTCATGAATTGATTGTTGGCTACTTAAAGCTTCACACATCTTGCCAAACCATGTCGGTTCCTTCATAGTACTCCTGGATGGATGTTGATTGTAGAAGTTTGTGTAAGGTTGTACTTGAAGACTAGGTGGTGGTTGAACCATTTGTGGTGAAATTGCTCCAAGTTGTGGAGTATGTTGTTGATTAAATTGTTGTTGATAAATTTGTTGTTGTTGATTAAATTGTTGATGTTGTGGACTTAGTTGTTGGTGTACTTGATGATACATGTAAGGAAAGTAGTTAGAGTATGGTGGTTTTGACATGTTGAAAACTTGTGTTGTTAAAATGGATCTTTGTAGTCGAATGAAAACGTTGTTAATGAAGTATCCTTAGGCGTAGAAAAACCAAGTTTAGGCAAAGTAACACTTAAGCATAAAAACACCAAACTTACGCGTAAAAGCAATAGTTACGCGTAGGATTAGCTTACGTGTAAGAATTGAGAAACACTAAGATTAGGCGTAAACAGAAAGTTAGGCGTAGAAAACTTATGCGTAAGATTAGCTTATGCGTAAGACAATGCTTAGGCGTAAGAGTAAGCTTAGGCGTAAAAGAGTTCTACGCGTAAGATTGACCTTACGCGTAAAATTAGGGTTTTGCCCAAAAAATCTTTTACACTATCACAGTGTAAAGGATATCCAAAGTCGAAGTGTTTTCAGGCTTATCCAAGCAAGAAAACACTGAGTAAACCACGAAAACTGAAGATCGATCGAAGGACGAGTTACGCGTAAGAATAGGGTTTTCTTACGCGTAGGAAGCAACCAAAATTGATTTTCTGCCTAAAGATGTTTCTAAGCAAGATTTTTGTGATGGAACAGCTTCAATATCACCAAAATAACACAAAAGTGTGAAACTTGATGATCCAAAACTTCAAAACACCTTACGCGTAAAGATGAACACACGTATAAAATAAAGCTTAAAACTAAGGAAAAACATGTAAAGTTCGAAACTTTTTGCTTAAAACTGAAATTTTAACACTTAAAAACGATGAAAGTACAAAAATCTTGGATTGAAAAGTGTAAAAAATGAGTTTTTAAACGTGACCAAGTTTTTGAACCGTGAGTTACGCGTAGAACCAAACAACTTCAAAAACAAAATAAACTTTTCACCCAACTATTTGGCGAATGATACCACTGTTAGGTTCCCATATTAGTAACACAAGCATCAATATAAGAAATAGAGAAGAGAAAGGATCGGATGAACAAGACACAACACTTATGCGTATGAAATAAGAAGAGTTATGCGTATGAAATGAAATGAATTGAACAACCAACCCTCAAGTGAGGGTATACAAGAGGTATTTATAGGAGGGAACTAGGGCAACACTCCAAGTTCCCATCCTTTTACTTATTGGGCTTGGCCTAGGGTTATGGGCTTTCTATATAAGCCTAGCCTTGATTACTAACATAAAAGCCATATTAAGCTACCTATTACATATGAATCACTAACACTTGAAATATAGTTTAGGAGTGATTCCAACATGACCAGAAATACTATTTCTATAATAATGTAACTATGACTAAAATGTTCTTTACCCAAAAAAACTACTATGACTAAAATATTAAAAGAGAGATACTTCAATAATGATTATAAATAAATTTTTTTGTCTAAATAAAGTTTGTCCCACGACCCGTTTGCTTCTGAGCTATTTTTTGTCCGTTTAACTTGTTAGCGTATAAGACATTTTTTTTGGAATTTACCGAGTGTTAACTTCACGGGGATGCTGCTATTCCATCGGTCTACATGGTAACCACTCATGTGCTGAAAACTCAATGTAGTATCATTGTCCCATATGTTATGAGGTTTGCGTCTTTCATAGTCGTATCTTTTATGCCTCGTCATTTTGTGAAACTTTATTCTTATCACTGTTGCAGTATATGTTCGATACAATGAAAGACACTGATGTGATGAAATGCGGGCACACTATGCACCATCATTGTTATAATGAGATGCTAAAGCGCAACAAGTAAGCATTCTTATGACCATCACTAGATTTGACAGTTTTCACTTATTTATTCATAAATGTGACATATTTTTTGTGTCTTGTCTGAAAAACCAGTCACATATTTAAAGCATACTTCCTTTAATCAGTTTTATTTGAAGATTTAGATAATTACGGTAATGTCATTTGTCTTGACTTTCTTTTGGCATTGTAACAGATTCTGATGATATGCACCAAATCAATAATAGACAAGCTGATAGATGAAGATGTCGGTCTACGAAACCATACTGTTTCTCGTGCTTTTTTTCTAGCGAAACATCTTGAATTTTCTATCTTCTCTTTGCATATTGAAGCTACCATGATGCCTGAGGATTACAGGCAAAAAGAAGGTATTACCAAATCCTAAAAGTACACCAAACTTATTCTTTATAGCATTTTTTTATAGATTCCGACACCTTTGGAGCCTACTAGCTATGAATACAATTTCGAAAGTTGTATGCATAAAAATAAGTGTATAATGGTAGGTACTGGTTAGATATAAACGTCAAATGTTCTGTTGAGCTAGCATCACCAATAATAACCAAGGATGCAGTTAGAGTGGTTATTTCAGGGCTTGCTGCTTCATTGGTACTTATGTCCCCAGCAAAGTAGGTTGGTTACTTAATCCTTTGAAAAGATGAAGCTTTTAGGTTAGCTTACATATCTATCTGTTATTTTTAAAGAATAATAGGTCAACGTGAATACTGGACCAAGTCACCAATCACGTATAGTTAAACTGAAATGGATATCATCTGTGATAAGAACTAAATACTAAATTGTAGGCGCGTATATATGAGCGCTTGGGATTGATTTTCAGAACTGCTGATCTGATCTGCATAACGGAAAGTTCAGCAAATATATGAATCTTTCAATGAACCCGACGATAAGAATTTTAAGAGGTGTTTGGCCATGGATGCTCAACGCTTTTCTTTAGTAGTTTAAGGGGTGTTTGGGTCAATTTGCACTAGCAGTTAAACGGTGTTTGGATATGTATGTATCAATAAAATAAGGGGTGTAGTGTGTGCATTGGGCGTTAACATATGTCTCACTAATGGCGTATAGAAAAGGAACGATAACGAGTAATATGCCTCTTTTATCTTTCGATTAATAGGATTCGTCTAAGTCCATCATATAATTACCAGTCTTGCTCTGTGAAAAGGTAACGGGTCAAATATGTCGGAAGTCATCAAAAGTGTATTCAAAAGCATAAAAACCACATACATCACTTTATTAAACGAAACCTGATGCACATATTCAGGGGGAGCAACTTTTTGAAAACCACATCCTTTCCAAAAATATCTTTAACTAAGTATGAAAATTACTAATCTTGATCAGGAAGGTGATGTCGATATTTTTAGAAAATGATTATCAATGAATTGAATTCTTCCTCTTGCCTCCATGTGTCAAAATGATTTCAAACATACGATGCACATGTTGAGGGGGAGCTTTTTTCTAAAATATCAAAAACAATTCAGGTACAAAATGCTTTGATAATATATCGCAAGTACCTTGATTGCTTTTCATTTGTAACATATTGGATTTCACAAACACATCAAATCATGCTTAAGTGAGGCGTATAACTTGAGGTTTTAGAGAGAGAAAGTTTAGAGGTTTGGGAACTTAGTGAGAGAAAGTAAAGTATTATTTTGAGCTCCAACCCTCTACCTTGGTAGGTAGAGGGTATCTATAGTATCCTACATAAACGCCACCTACGGGCTGTGGATCAGGCATACAGTGGTTAAAGACCCGTCCGTCCTCCACAGTGTTACTAAACTAAATACTAGCTAACATTAAATAACTACGACTACGAGCTTTCTAACGGTCACATATACTTGAGGTGACCGACAATTTAATAACTGGATTTACTAAATCCTAACAATCTCCCCCTAAGGGAGGTACCTCAAATTACATTGAATACAAACAGATATTACATTAAGATTGTTCTTGGATTCTTGTTAAAGTTCTTTGCTTTGTAGCCCATAGTCATTGATTCTTCATGTTTTGCATGTTTGGTTAAACCGAGTGGAGGTCTTTAACTGATCCACGTGATAATGAGTTTTGAGCCAGCATTGAGATCATCAGCTACCATAAATCTCTGACTCTTCCTTTGTAGTGTTCACATTATGTGATGTTGTGACTTTTGGACCGACATGCTCACATTCTGGATCATGAAATCTACTCATCAGAGTAGCGAAAGCTTTAGATGATTCAAGATATTTACAGCAGCGTAGCAGAAGCATAAAGTGAAAATATCAGAGTCGTTGATGCACTTATCTTGATTTCTTTAGAGATGAATGTGTTGTGTGAGCATGCGGCTATGGATTGACCTCTTCATTCTGATCAGATGCAAACGTTGGGTGTACCTGCATACAACAGTTAGCAATAAAATGCACGAAAGTGTCTTTGATCACTTTTGTTGAATTGAGGTACACGGCCCACGGTTCCCCGTTGATCAGTACAAGTACTGACTATGATCAGGTATAATTCCGAAGAATCTCCTTGACAGGGTTTCGCAGCTGTTCTAGATGTTCTCAAACCGGAACGTCTCTAAGAAGACAACACTGAGTGAGTGAACCAGCGAATTTGAGATTCACTGAATGATGAAAAGAGATTCGAAAAAAACAATCGAGTACTGCTTAATAAATTGTTTTTGCAATACAACGAAGGTTGTAAGGAAAATCAATTATCAATCATAAACACCTTTTATTTTTGAAATATTAATACACGGTTGATGTGCTAGAGAAAATAATTTTAAGCACACCAACCGGTTTTTCAAAGGTATCCGTCAATTCATTTCCTGGACCAAGTTTGATTCAAGATTGAATCGCCTCATTGTTCTATCCAGTTGTCACATGGTTGATCTATTGGATAGATCTCACATGCCACCTACTAGGAGCTTGTTTGATGTTGGCTCTAGAAGGTTTTCCATCGTCATTGTGCATATGTTTTCATATCACTCAGATGTTCTGGCAATACCACAAGGATAATGCGTAGGACACTTAAAATATAATCTCTCTTTCCACATTGTGTGAAACAGAGAGTCTTCATTGATAGTGTCCTAATGAGATATATTAGATGATCTCGTGGCTCTAGACTCAATAGTGCACATTTAGTTCCTATGCCGGAGACTAGGGAGAGGGTCTCCTTCTTCAATATCAACAATCTCTAAGAGAGAGTCGATAGATTATGTAGGTTCCCCGTGAGAATGAAACAAGTCCTTTTAAGAGGAACTTGAGTGGCTTGGGAAGTTGTAGTGCAGTGCGTGTAACATATTGGATTTAAAAAACACATCAAACCATAAACAAAGAGGCGTATAATATGATGTTTTAGAGAGAGAAAGTTAGTGGTTTTGGGAACTTTAGTGAGAGAAAGAAAAATCTTATTATGAGCTCCAACTCTTTAGCTTGGGAGGTAGAGAGTATTTAAAGTTCTTACATAAGTCGCCACCTACCCGTCCTCCACGGTGTTACATAACTAAATACTACTAAACATTAAATAATCTACGACTACGAGATTTCTAACGATTACATATACTTGAGGTGACCGAATCTTTAATAACTAGATTTACTAAATCCTAACAATCTCCCCCTAAGGGAGGTCACCTCAAGATCACCTCAAAATTACATTGAACACAAACAGATATTACATTTAAAATTGTTCTTGCATTCTTGATGTAGTTATTTGCTCAGGAGCTCGTAGTCATTGATTCTTCATTATTGCATGTTTGGATAATCAATATGGAGGTCTTTAATTGATCCACGTGATAATGAATTTTGAGCCAGCTTTGAGATCATCAGCTATCATAAATCTCTGACTCTTCCATTGTGGTGTTGGTATTATGTGATGTTGTGACTTATGGACCGACATGCTCACATTCTGGATCATGATATATTCTCATCAGAGTAGCGGAAGCTTTTGTTGATTCATGATATTGGCAGCAGCGTAGGAGAAGCATGGAGTGAAAATATCAGAGTCATTGATGCACTAATCATGATATCTTTAGAAATGAATGTATAGTGTGAGCATGCGGCTATGGATTGACCACTTCATTCTGATCAGCTGCAAACGTCGGTCGTACCTGCATACAACAGTTAGCAATAAAGCACACGAAAGTGTCTTTGATCACTTTCGTTGAATTGAGGTACACGGCCCACGGTTCCCCGTTGATCAGTACAAGTACTGCTTGTGATCAGGTATAATTCCGAAGAATTTCCTTAACAGGGTTTCGCAGTTGTTCTAGTTGTTCTCAAACCGGAACGTCTCAAAGAAGACAACACGGAGTGAGTGAACCAGCGAATTGAGATTCACTGATTGATAAGAAGAGATTTGAAAAAAACAATCATGTACTGCACAATATAAATTGTTTTTGCAATACAAAGAAAATGAAAATCAATTATCAATCATAAACACCTTTTAATTTGAAATATGAGTACACAGTCGATGTGCTAAGGAAAAGAATTTTTAAGCACAACGACCGGTTTTTCAAAGGTATCCATCAATCCATTACCTGAACCAGGATTGATTCAAAAGATTGAATCGCCCCATTGTTTCTGTTCAGTTGTCACATGGTTGATCTATTGGATAGATCTCACATGCCACCCACCAGGAACTTGTTTGATGTTGGCTCCAGAAGGCTTTCCATCTTCATTGTGAATATGTTTGAATATCACTTAGATGTTCTGGCAATACCACAAGGATAATGCATAGGACACATAAGATATAATCTATCTTTCCACATTGTGTGAAACAGAGAGTCTTCATAGACAGTGTCCTAATGAGATTTATAGATGATCTCGTGGCTCTAGACTCAATTGTGCATATTTGGTTCCTATGCCGGAGACTAGGGAGAGGGTCTCCTTCTTCAATATCAATAAACTCTAAGAGAAAGTTGATAGATAATGTCGGTTCCCCGTGAGAATGAAACAAGCCCTTTTAAGAGGAACTTAAGTGGTTTGGAAAGTTGTAGTGCAGTGCGTCACTGGGTCCATGACGTCTTGTCTTCAATACCGATGTTACCTTGGTAACCACCAGTAGCATATGATATGAACCCGGTTTCTGCCCTAAGGTTGAATAAATGGAGTGCTATTTCTTTTCACCCTTTTTCACATTCAATTCTTTTTCATTCTTCAACCTCTTCAGTGCTTACCGAGATTTCATAACTAGAACCTTGTTGGGTTTATTCTAGTTCTAGCTCTATCTCAGTCCGCACTCTTCCCATATCTCACTTTTCTCCTTTTTTCATCACTCCTAAGGACTCTACACTATCTAGTGGATTGTCCCTGGGTAGATCCCTCCGGTTCTGGCGGATCGTGGGAACGAGTACCTAACCTAACCATCCTTATATCACCATACATAAAGTAAATTTAGTCGGTCTATTTGGTATTGTTCATCTGCCATTGGAACCAATTGTAAACCATTTGAAAGTCAATCCAGATACTTGTGATATATTATCAAAGCATTTTGTACCTGAATTGTTTTTGATATTTTTAGAAAAAGAGCTCCCCCTCAACATGTGCATCATGTATTAGAAATCATTTTACCACACGGAGGCAAGAGGAAGAGTTTACTTGTTTGATTACCATTTTCTAAAAGATATCAAGATCACTTCCCTGATTAAATCAAGTATATAAAGCATAAAGTATATAAAGCATATTTGGGGAAGGATGAGGTTTTCACAATTTTGCTCCCCCTCAATATGTGCCTCGAGGTTTGAAAAAGTTTTGCACCTATTAGAGGGAACCTGCACTTAGAGACAAATCAATCACGTTTCAATTCTTTGTGGTTTTAAAAGGATGCTCTTCCTCAACATGTGCATGAAAAATTTGAAATCGTTTGGCACATGTGGGGAGGAAAGCTTGCAAAACACTTGTGAAACCATTTATCAAATCTCAGTTTAAATCCAATTTAAATCGCAACTTCTCCCCCGATCACAATTTACTAATCATTTGAGATTTGTGATCTTTGTCGATTTAAATTGATTTTGAAAGCTTTTGAGGAGAATTGTGACTTGAGTATGAAACATTTTAACTGATAAGGATCGGATTATGAGACTTTAAACTCCATTGATTAAACATGCATTAGTATCTTTTGAAAACAATTGTATGACGAATAACCTTTTGATTTAATTGAAATCATTCTCCCCCTCAATCAATGACATAAGTTGTTGATTGAGAGATGGATATTTTTGACAAACGTTTAGTCCAGATGATTTTCAAAAAATAGAGTCCGAGTTATTTTTTAAAGCAATTAGTTTTCATTAGATAGTAAGTAATTGTTTATAGAATCAGAGCATGAGTTTTGAAAAACAAGATAAAGCATGGCTCTGTTCTTTCTTTGAAAAACGGGTTATTTCCTGAAATGACAATAAACCATTGTTTCACTTTCTCCCAAAAATATTTTTTGATTTGATTTTTTTTTTCTTTTTTTTTTAATATTCGAACAACATCTAAAGTCCCGTGTCATTCTTTGAATGACAGCACAAAGACCGTAGATATTTATCGAATCGAGAAAATCATGACAAAACGACAATATTTTTTTGGAATTTTTCAAGATTTTTCAAATTTTTATGGATTTTTGAAAGTTTTAAATTTTTCTATTTTGCTTTTCGAAAAGATATTTACAAGATATGGATGAAGAAAGACCTTTACTCCTCGTCTTCCTCTTGAAGACGTTTGAGTGTTTCCTGTTAGGAATTGGAAAATTTCTTAGTGAAGAGTCGGTCACCCCAAATGTTATCTAGCTTAAGTTAGCTCGTAGACTTGTCGTTAGTTACGTTATTTATCAGTTTATTAGTTAGTTATTAGTTTAGTTTAGCGTAGTGCAACACCGTGGAGGAAGGACGGGTCTTTACCCACTGTATGCCTGATCCACAGGCCGATAGGAGGTCGTATTTCTTGTAACTATAAATACCCCTTCCATCCATGGAAGGGGTGGTGCTTAATAATCTAATACTCTACAATTTGTGTAACTCTCTAGCTAGAACACCCTCTCTCTCTCTACTTTCTCTCTCTAAAATGGAAAACATGTATTTTGATCTCCCAAGACCACCCGAATCATCAATACAATAAAATAACGATCCTACAATTGGTACCAGAGCCAAGGTTATGTTGTTTTTGATGATTCTTATGGTCTTTGCTTGGTTCGTATGGGTTTTGGGTTTAAAGTTTGATGCTGGTTTGATGGTCTAAGTTGGTTTTTGATGTTCTTTGGTCATACTCAATAATGTTTTTATGTCACGTTGGTTATTGATGTTTTGTTATGGTTTGTCTTTCACATGGTCAATCTTTCTGTTACAAGCTTCACGTATCAATATGAGTCAAACTGTTTACAAACCATTTGTGTGATCAAATTGTTTCTCTTGTGGTCATATTGCAGTCAAACATGGTCAAAACAGTGAAAAAAAAAAAAAAAAAAAAAAAAAAAAATATATCATCTTTAATGTAGTTTTTCTGGGTTCGTTATGAATATGGTCGGAAAACTGAGTCGGAAAACTCATCGGAAAACTGTAATATCTTGCTAGCGATTTAATGAACCCAATAACAGACCTGGCGACTTGTCTTTACAGGTCGTCTAGATTCAGTGCACTTGAGTAGCGAGTTATGCTAGCGACTTAAGGACAAAATTAGCGACTTGTTACTGAACGAGTCGTAGCGACTAAGTGCTAGCGACTTAGTGCTAGCGACTTAGTGCTAGCGACTTAGTGCTAGCGACTTAGTGCTAGCGACTTAGTGCTAGCGACTAAGTGCTAGCGACTAAGTGCTAGCGACTTAGTGCTAGCGACTTAGTGCTAGCGACTTAGTGCTAGCGACTAAGTGCTAGCGACTTGACTCTTGTCTACGGCTTATGAACAGAAAGGATGAAGGAGAAGATGATACAACCACAAGACCATTGACCACAAACAACAAATACCATATACCAATCTAACATCACA
>BPTQ01007196.1:0-37175 GCA_019973895.1 Chrysanthemum seticuspe
GTTCAGGTCACCCATATGTTTGGCAAAAATTACAAATGGAAAAACTGTAGCATTACTAATACACTCTTTAGCTAATATAATGGAATAAAACAAGTTTTTGTAAGTTATAGTACCGACTATGCCCTTTTAGGAGGTTGTATTACTAATACGATTGTAGTGGTTGACTCTCACTTTTAGGTAGTCCGTAGTAGAGGCAAATGCTCATAAATGAAAACTTAACATCAGGCCATGGAAGTATCATTTTGCTTACGTTATGGCCAATTGCCACCAAAAAGATTTAAAAAAACACTGATAATGACCAAAGTATTCACACCGTTAATCTATTTAAACAAAACCAATTTATTAAGGTGCAATGCCAGATTATAGCCTTTTAGGAAATTATATTACAGATATAATTGTAATGGCTGACTTTTTTTTTAGGAGGTTCTTGATACAAGCGAATGTCCATTGCATTCACCTATGGTCAAAGTTAATAGGTTGATTTTTGGTGACAATGTTGATGATCATTCTGAAGATGTGGTGATGGAAGACAATATAGAAAATCAACACATTGGAACATTGGTCACTATACCACAACAGGGTAAATTTATCCAAAATGCAATTTATTTAAATCCATTTATCTCTGTAACTTTTTTTTTCATTCGTTTTTGTTTATTGTCTGCAATTTTATCAAGATTGTACCAAGAAACATCGAACCAAATTTTATATATGTTTTTACATAGACTACCAACATGCCTTTTTCGTTAAACTTGTTTTAGTTATACAACAATTTTTCTTTTTGTACATTTCAGTCATTAAAGATGCTATTTGTCCCATTTGGGTCATTTTGTAAAGCAAAAAACCATTAATCAACCGAATTTTAAGTTTTAATTCTTTTTATATAAATATGTTAAATTTATGTACACAAATGTTACAATTATGTATAATGTGAAAAGTTGTATAAAAGATACTTAGATTACGGGTTACAAAATGACTCAAAAGGGAGACAAAAGTATGTTCTAGTGACTGAGATGTACAAGAAATAGAAAAAATGACGAAAACGGAACAAATAAATAAGTTGGTAGTTTATGCCAACAAAACCCAATTAATAAATTTGTATTAGTCTGCGGTTAATGATTAAATAACAATGTTATAAACTCAGATGGATCCAGTATGCGGGTCAGAAATTCTTTTGGTAGAACAGCAATTGCTGAAGTGGATCCACAGGAGGAAACGGTGAGAAGAATGCACAGTGATGAAAAACCGCGAAAGAGAAGGAAAGGGGGCCTTATGAATGAAATTCAAATCGCCATGATTAAAAATGCTTTAAAGGATGATCCTGCTATGCATTGGAACGCTGAAACTCGAAAAGTTTGGGCGGATAAATTGAGTTCACATGTACGTGAGAATTATTATTTTTTATGAGTTATTACTTCAGTTTTCCCACAATTTCTTGAGAAAAATCTTCTTTTGCAGGGCTCTGACATAACTTCTAAGCAGTTAGATAATTGGTAAGAAAGTCTGTCCCTTTTTTTTTGTTGATAAAAGCGTTGTTTCTTGTATCTATGTGTTCCCCTGTTAGATACCATATCATATAGTGGCTAGTAAAAAAAACTAAAGTATATGGCAGTTTAAAATCACGTACATCAGTTAAGAATCCAATTTCTAGTTACCGGTAAGATTTTCCACGTCTTATACTAACAATTTTTTGTAACTGACAGGTTAACTTACCATAAACCTAAACTAGCACTAGCACGTGCAACTGCTAAGGATGGTGACACTGCTTCGCCTACCTCCGATTGGCGGAGAAAAAGGAGGGGGGTCAAAGGGGGCATGTGCAGCTGCTAAGGATGGTTAACTTACCATAAACCTAAAGACTGTCACTGATGTTTCGCCCACAAGTTCTTCCAAGCATGAGCATGGACAATGTGTTATGCTTATAGATGACAAAGGACAAGAGATTGGCCAAGGATCCATACATCTAGCAAAGGGACGATGGTTTGGAAGAAACTTGGAGGCCTTTAGTTATTCTTTTATTAAAGACAGTATAACATAGTTGTGTACTGGGTAAACCCGTTTAGTCAAATTGAGTTGCATTTTATATCATATGTGGGTCAGCCCAACCCCACCTAGACCGTCCTTTTTTATCCGTATTAAAAATGCCATCTTTAGCTTGTTGTGTTGCGGTTGGATGAGAGGACATTCATGTCCTCCCAAACGCAGGCCCCCTTTTTCTCATTTCATACAAAATTGAAACATCTTAATATGTTGTTGTTCAACTAATGGTCCCTGTCGATACTGGTGGTCTTCAAGGTGTTTAGCTTATCCCTAGCACTTCGATTAGTCGAGTTGATTAATGGATTTTTAAAAGCTCTCTTGTTGCTCCCTTATCTAAACAAGGGAATTTAACAAAATGCACAGGCCTATTATGACCCTTTAACCGTCTCAAAACTAAACGCTTTTTCGCGTCGAAAACGAGTACCTGCCCGTTAAGCGAACCCGCAGCGAGGAGCTGCCCGTCTGACCTGTAAGTACCAGAAGTAGCAGTGTCTTTAAATGAAGAAATAGTGGACTTTGGTTCAAGGGTATTGGAGTTGAAGATGGTGACAGTGGCTGAGTGTGTGGCTGCAAAGTCAAAAGGGGTGTTTGGGGCAAAAGATAAGGAGGTGATAGATGAGATTAGTGTTGGGTTTGGGTGTTTGGGTTTGAATGATTTCCAGTATTTTGATTCTGGGGTGTGTTTGGATTTGCTGTTTGAAGATGGTTTGAGCTTGGGTTTCACTGGAAATGATTCGACAGCCATTGTTGTTGAATATGAAGCTGTCGTTTAAGGTTTAGGGTTTTGGTGGTGTTGTGTTTTTTGTTTGACGACAGCTTTAAGGTTTTGCAATTTTCCTGGAAATAAAACACTGTCAATGGGCTATTATAGTTTTAGTATTTTATGGGCTTGTCAAACCATCATACAATTTGAACAAAAATAGTGTATACGAACAAAAAAAAGTGTAATTGCTTATATTTTTAGATCATTATTTTCATAAAGTTAGAGTTATGTCAATTACAATTTCGACCGAACTAAGAAAACGAACAAATTAAAAAATCTACGCAACGCTGTGTGCCAACATATACCCCAAGAATATAATGTGGAATGACAGTTTTAATATTTTTAAAAAGTTAATGTCTTTTTTTTCTTAACAAGAAATTAGTTAGAATGCAATCGAGTAAGTTGCAAACTTTTAGCTAAAAAAATAGTTTTGCAAACTTATATACTTATAAATGAACACGAAATCAAATAATAGTAATTATTATTATTATTATTATTATTATTTATTTTATTTTATTTTATTATAAAACATCAATTTATTAGAAAATCATAAGATTTACAAGAAATTAGTGGGAAGCCGAGAAACAAATTAGGCCCTCACTCCTCTAGCTATAGCAAAGCTAATCCTACTAAAAATATGATCAGCAGCACGTGCGCCAATTTTCTGAGTCAACGAGAAACTTCGGATGCGCTTTAGTAAAGTTATCGCCTCCTTCTCAAGTTCTCCAAAGGAAGGGAATGAGAAAGGGAGAAACCTATATCCAATTTCCGCACATTTAGCCTCGTACTTGACACGTTTACCTTGCGCTGCTTCGACAACCGCACGACCCAGTGCGAAATCAACCATATTAGTTTGTGTCAAGGGAGACGACCCTGTCAAATCGACACATGCATCCTGCCCACCGTCCCAAGAATAGAGCAATATATCAGCTGGACGTTTGGATTTGTCCCTATCACCGCAAAGCCTAATGTCAACCTCTTTACGAGCCGAAATCCCAGAGTGAGAACATATGTCAACAAGGGTATCACGCACCACATTGTGTCGATGTTTAATGCCAATGATACCATCACAAGATACCGCGTGGTCCCCATAAATGTCTCCAGCAAATACCTTGGAGCAAGTTGAACATGACATCTGAGCAGAAAAAGAGGGAAACCTAACCGGTAGCATAACATACATCGATAAGTTCTAGCATTCATGGTCTGTCCCAATCCGGATATCGGAACCACTTTAAGCCAGTTAGAAGTGTAATCTTCCTTTTGCGATCTCCATAGAGCCATTTGTCGAGTAGATAAACAAAAGGTGAATTCGGCCATTTTGGTGACATGTGTGAAATATATATATGCCAATTTCTTTATGAGTTTGGGGGCAACGATCTCATATGGGTTGTTCAAAAGGTCGGTCTCCATTTTCGCATCAAAAGTATACACGGCATCATCAAAGGAAGATCTAGAAGTTATAATGCCAGACCGTCGGAGGAGCTTAGTCTGTAAACTGGCAGATTGGAGTCTAGATGCAAGGAAAGCATAGTTCAAGACATCACCTGCAGAGTATACACCAAGCCCCCCAAAATCAAAAGGGAGTGTGGCCAGTCTCCATTGCCAATCACCAAAACCATGTCCAGAAGCAGTAACAATACGCTCCAGAGAAGAGCGAAGTGCCACATCAAATGTAATTTGAGCACGCTCAAAGACCCGAGGGGAACATGTGCGCTTAGAAAAATATAACTTGGAAATACCAACACAAGATCGGAGGAGCAGCAATTCACCCTTAGGGTCATTAAGCTTAACAACAACATACATAAGCACAATGGTTTTAGCAACCCGTTCAATAATAAGCTCGCTACTAAACTCAAGGTCTACACTAGCAGGTCCACCCAACAATTTAACCCCACGAGAAGGTCGGGTAATATTAGGCGGGAAAACACCTGCAAGCTTGCTTCTAGGATCTTCCCTTAGCCAGAAAACCTCAGTTTTGTCGACATTAAGGTGCAAACCACAGCGAGCTCCATCCATCATAATAAACTCCAAAACCTTTTCAGTAGTCAAAGTATCTCCGATGATCGTACCATCATCTAGGTACCAAGCTTGAAGAGAGAGACAGAATGAGTCTTTAATCTTGCATACCAAAGGATGTAACACAAAGGCAAAAAGGAGAGGTCCAAGTGGATCACCTTGTTGCACTCCTTGATGCGACCATAAAGTGTGTTCCCCATAATATAATCTGGCTGGGCTGGAGTAGCAAAATTTCAACCCAACATGATATGGCAGGACAATGGAGGCGAACCTCTTGTAACATAACCTCACGGTCAACCAAATTGAAGGCGTTTTTGAAATCCACCAACAACATCGAAAGACCCACATCATCTCCACGGTTTTCAATAAGCCGACTCACGGCATGAAGAATGGCATCCCCTCCTCCAGAAACCCCAACTCCAAACTATAGATCATTCAAGTAACCATCTAAAGAATGACCAATCATAGAAGCACCCACCTTAGAGACTAAACGCCTCCAGACGGTCCCTAAAGCAATAGGACGGATACCACCACCTGGTTTTATCAGCGGTGTGAGAGGAGCATTGGCAATATACTCGCCCAACGCATTAGGGCACTTACCATCAAGAAAAAGATTTACCACCTAGGTGATAGAAGCGATTAACTCATCAGATATAGACACAACATCACCATTAAAAAATCCGAAAGGTGTTGGGCACGCAAACCATCTCGACGACAAGATGTACCACAGGGGAAACTCTTAATAATGTCAATAACTACAGCAGGAGATGCAATGAGGTTATGATGATCGATTGGTATATTATTTATTATTATTATTATTATTATTATTATTATTATTATTATTATTATTATTATTATTATTAATAATAAACATCACTTTATTAGAAACTCAAAGGATTTACAAGAAATTAGTGGGGAGTCGCGATACTAGCTGAGCCCCCACTCCTCTAGCTATAGCAAAGCTAATCCTACTAAAGATATGAATATTATTATTATTATTATTATTATTTAAAGTCCAGGACTCGTAAAACAATTTTCAAACTTATCAAAATTCAAACAAAAAGCTACAGGTTTGAACTTTGGTGAAAAACTCTAAGCGACATTTATAAACACAGATTTGTCACTCATGAAAAATACGTGGTTTTTGTTTCCATCGAAAGAATTTTCGAGCCTAATTTTTTCTAGACTAAAATACACGGTTGGTCCCTAAACTTGACAAAACGCTTCGCGATGGGACAAAACTCGGCCTTATCATCGCCAGAGGTCCAAACCTTGGCCTTTAAATGCCAAAATCATCCCTTGACCAATAACGGCGTTGTCAACGTTCCGTTATACTCCAGAAAAACCCGTTATCATGTTACTGTTGAGGGTACAATAGTCATTTTACTTTATGTACTGTAGCAGATATCTTGTCCAATTTTCCGCCATTATGTAGAATATAACCAAAGTGTGTACTCATTGCTCATCCCCAAACTTGTTTTGGAAGCCTACACAGAAAACCCTAATGCAATGTCTATCATCAAATCAAATAATCTAAGTAAGAAAATAACAAACAACCACCTTGGATTTACTCTGTGGCGAGTAAGAGAATATCCTTTCTATGATGATCGTGAAACTGAGGAAAGAGCTGCAATCAGGAGATATTGTAAGTCTTTTTTGGTTAGAGCCTATTACAATCATATGCTAGTACGACTGTTTAAGTTATTCCCCTTTTAGGTAACTTTAGCTTAACATTGTTTTTGTACATTTTTTATACAGGGGGTGAACCTGGATCCTTTAGCATGATGTTCCATTATGAATGTACATTCAAATACTTTCCAGGTAGGATATATCAAGGAGGCAAGAAATGCCTTGTTGATCTTGTGGAAATAAAAGAGGTATCCGTTGATGAAATGGATGCTCTCATGACCCAAATCAGTTATGAGACTGAACAAACCAATTATTTCTACTTTCTTAAGCCTGGTTGTACATTAGACGACAGTTTGTTTTCTTTGCGTGAACCTGCTAATGTTGACTTGTTGAAAGATGTTGTCATAGAGCATAAGTTGATAGACGTCTATGTGGAAATAGGGAAGACTAGATTAGAACTTTCTGAAATGTCCCCACAATCAATTAAGACTGTGTTTTGGGAGATGGATGAAGATAGGAGAAAAGTTGCTACTGCGGCTATTCAATCCTGTTGTAGACGGTTGGTGTTAGATGATCTAGATAATGAACCTGCCCTAGATCCTTTTATCCAACTTACACAAGTTCCTGTGGACGTCAATGATATTGGTGAATCTAGCAATTTGCCAAATATTGAGCCAGTATTTTCCACCTTAGACTGCTCATTTGCTAGCCAACCTGTTCATAGCAGTGAGTGTGCTTTAGTACTTATTGATGAGGACAATGCTATAACGGAGCCTGATAATGTTGAGGTTAATCTATTCCGAGTGAGTCTGGGGAAGCACTTAGACAAAGTTGAAAGAGCACCAGTTGATGTCAATAACAGCTTTGAGGAGCCTGAAAATTTTGAGGTTAATATGTTTCAATTGACTCAGGAGAAGCACTTAGATAAAGCAGGAAGAGCACTAGTTGATGTCAATAACATGTTTGAGGAGCCTGATGTGGATGTAAGTCTGTTTCAATTGACTCAGGATAATCATCTTGTAGGATGCGCTTCTGTTTATGACAATAACATGGAACATGATCCTGTTATTGATGTTACTCTGTTACAAGCGAGTGACACTAGTGACTTAGGCAATGCAGTTGATGATTCAATTGAACCAAATGAAGAGAACACTTGTCAGGAGAATGATGCACAACTTGGTATGGTACAAGTAGGTCAGAGTAATAAGTTAGGTGAAGCAGGAACAACCAGTAATATAAGTGATGATAGGCAGTTGGTAAATGATTTACCTGTGATGGTTGATGATGTATTTTGCAGTGACTATGTTAGTTTCCAACAGGCAGACTTTGCAAATGGAGTCTATACCACTTTTTTCTATGCTGGTCAGGAGTTTGCTACTGCAGGGGAAGTAAAAAACCTAGTAAGAGAGCATTCAATAGAAACTAGGAGGGAGTTGTTTCTTTTGAAGAATGACAAAACAAGAATAAGGGTCAGGTGTAGGGGTTGTGTTCTACTTTCAGGCCCAAGTGAAGGTCCTGAACTGGATATAGGCCCATCTAGAAGTCCATTAAGCAGAAGGGGTATAAATGCATTGCTTTCTGGCAAAAAGGACCCTTCACAAATACTCTGCCCATGGCTATTATTTGTCGGCAGGAATGGTGAGACATGTATCTGGTCAGTCAGAACATATAATGAGCAACACACTTGTTTGCAATCAAGGGAAGTCAGAGCTTTTGACCTTCGCTATATCTCACAGAAAATTACAGCACAAGTTGAAACAAATCCACAGCTTCCTGTCAGGTCTGTGCATAATCAACTTACCATCCAATACGACCTTTTAAGGGCCAAAAACCTAGCAATAACAGCCATCAGGGGTCAATTCAAGCTACAATTTACCATGTTGAGAGATTATGTTCAAGAGTTGCAGAAGACAAACCCTAATACAAGAGAGTGTATGTTTGTTTAGGTGCACTGAAGCAAGGATTTAAAGAGTGTGGGAGATCGTTGTTGGGGCTGGCTGCTTTTCCAATTCGTGGTCCTTTGAATGGTCAACTGATGACAACTGTGGGAATTGATAGCAATAATGGTATATACCCTTTCGCTTATGCTTTTGTTGATTCAGAAAACATAGGATCATGGACTTGGTTTCTTCATTGTTTATCCGATGATATATCACTTGGGCCAATTTCAATCATCACTTTTATTACCGGCATGGATAAGGTACTCTCTTAATCTATTCATGAATTTAAGTCTCTCTGTTTTGAAACAGATAGTAAACATATTTGATTTTGTGCAGGATATAAGTAGAGCTTTAGCAGAAGTTTTTCCAAGTGCAGAACACAGATTCTGTATTAGAAGCATTCATGAGAAAATGAAACTGCAATGGAAAGGTAGGGCCTACAAAGACCATCTGTGGAAATGTGCAACAACCTCAACTGTTGTACAGTTTCAGAAAGCTATGGCTGATCTCAAGAAACTTAATCAACCAGCCCATGATTGGTTAGTAAGATACCACCGATCCATTGGTCAAAATTTTCATGTAAGTGATCTATCTGTTTCAGTTACTTTGTATTTGTTAATGCAGTATAAATAGTTATAATTAATACATGTTTATTACTTTTAATCTTTAGGGAGAGCTACTTCTGATGTGTTAATTAATAACATGTGTCAAGTGTTTCATGACAAAATAATTGAGGGTTTAAGCAAACCAATTATTACAGCCTTAGAATACATCAGGGAATACTGTATGAAGAGGATAATGCATGTTCTTATGGTGATTGAGAAGAGTGATGGGCCACTAACACCAACTGCACAACACATGCTAGAGGGTATTAAGAAAGAGGCTATTAAGTATAATGTTTTATGGAATGGGGGAACTAAGTTTCAGGTTAGTGGACCATGGGGTGACCAATGTGTAGTTAATGTTGTACACAAGTCTTGTACTTGCAGAAGATGGGAGATAACAGGTTTACCATGTAAACATGTTATTGCTACCAATTGGAATATGGCTTTAAATGGGCAACAAGTAGGAGCTGTAGAAAAATGGGCTCATCCTTGTTACTATCTTCTCACTTGGGAGGCAACCTACAAACACCATGTCCAGCCTATAACTAGCAGTGTACATTTGAAAAAATCAACTGTGCCAACAACAATTGTTCCACCGAAATCCGAAACAAACCCGCCCACCGCAAGAGGTAGAAAAAGAGTTAGGATAGCTCCTGAAAGTGAAGAGATTGTGAAGGATGGTAAGCTGTCAAGGGCTTGGAAGAGTGTTAAGTGTAGTATTTGTGGCATTGCTGGACACAACCGGGTACCATGCCTAGGGTATGGTGGAGCTGAAAGTAGTGGAAATGTCAAACAGGTGCCTACTAAAGCTGCAGCAAAAAAGACACATCCTAAAGGTAAAAAGGTAGCAGCAGATAAAGAAGTTGAAGGTACAGGTGTTGTTCAAAGTCAAGTTATTGCAGTTCAAGGAAATGGTGTTCAATCTGAAAATCAAGATCCAGCAACTGAAGATCCCATCATACATGATGCATCCCAGTCACAATCCCAACAACATCAAGATGAAGCAACTGCCGATCCCAGCATGCATGACCAAGCCCAGTGTGAATCCCAGCAACATGATCAATCACAGTCTGATCCTCAGATGCAGTCAAGTGATGTTCAAGCAGTTTCTGCTTCAACCCAACCTGCTACACGAAGAATGACTAAGCAGCAGGCTGTACTGGAAAGAATGATGGCCTCACCATAGGTTAATTCTGTTATGCTAATTATCTAGACGATGTTTCATCTAGTTTATTTCCTATGGACAAGTTATGTACTCTAAAAACATATGTGTGTGTGTGTGTCTAACTGTAGTTCTCATGCTTTGAAAAGTATGCAATTTTATGCATTTGGAATTATATCCATTTGCATTAACTATGGAACCATGTCATTATTGTGTATTTTTTTAGATTGACTAAGCTTGATGTGTGAATAATTTGCATCAAAAGTAACCAAAGCTAAACAGAACATCATAAGAATGTTGACATTTAAAAGTCAACCCTAAACAAATTGTTAACCATCTGCATACCCATAAGGCATTGAAAATCAGAGCCTAAACCAAACTGAATACTTCATAACAAGGTTACTACAATTGAAGATACAAAACATTAACCATCTCGCCTCATTACATAAAAGGTAAAAAAGTTATCCCAATGCATAAACAATGAAGAACAACATCCAACTTAGCACCAGGTAAATCTTCCACTTACACACATCACCTTGAGCAGCTACTAATCTTGCCTCAAGCTCATTTCTCCCCCTCAAAAGGCCTGGTATGATCATTCTTGAACGAGCACATATTTCAGGATCATACCATCTTATCCACCGACAAGAAGACCCCTATTGATGATTATGACAAGTCATTAAACAACCACCATTGTTACAATGTACTTTGCTGCTTCCGAAAACAAACTAACACAAAAAATATTAAGACGCACTTACTTCAACAGGAAAACCAAAGACTCGACGCCCTGGGTTGGCAGAGGTCCACGAAGTGCAAATAATAGCTTGCTTACCACACCAGCAACATACCATCTTGAAACGATTATCGTTTTGTAGAAGACCGGTTTTGTAGGATAGTTTAGGGATGGATGATAAATGTCGACCAAACCGTGTTACACACACATATACTAGCTACAAACACTGTACAACGGTTTTTATTTAGTACGCTACAGTGAAAAACGGTTTTGCCCTCACCAACATAACGTTGACAACGGCATTATTGGTCAAGGGACGATTTTGGCATTTAAAGGCCAAGGTTTGGACCTCTGGCGATGATAAGGCCGAGTTTTGTCCCATCGCGACGCATTTTGCCAAGTTTAGGGACCAACCGTGTATTTTAGTCTTTTTTCTAATTGTTTTGTACACTTAAGAACAAAACTATAAACATAAACTTTTTGAATACTTGCATATATTTTTAAACCTTTTATTTGTTATTGTGGTTGCCTATGTGAAAAATAGCATTGGCTAATAAAATTTTAAGATTTTCTTTTATTGCTTGCGTAAGCAATATGAGCAATCGAAATTATCCATATATTACGTAAGCATGTCACAAGCAGTTAGAGGTTGTTCAAGCGTTGTTTGAGGTTAATGTGGTGCTTCAACCACATTCCATTGTACTTTTATTGTTTCCGTGATTAATATATTTTGTCAGGGTGAAGTCCCTTTTACCCAATTTTGTTTTCAATTGCTCGATAAAACTAGTTTTCTTTAATTGCATAAAATATAGAAAAAGAATTTGAGGAAGTAAAATGTGCAAGCTGCGTGACATTTTTGTGTACTATTTCGTAATTTCACAATGTATAATAAAAATCTAAAAACCCTAATTCTTCCTATATAAAGTCGCCTATGTAGTAAATGTGTCCAACTTTATTTTTTCCGCCGCTCAAAGAGTTTAGGCCCTAAAAGGTATAACGAAGTTACCTTCAGTGTCGTACGACAGAGATCTTAAGATCCATTAATAGATCTCAATTTGTGCCGAAGACCAAAAAAAATGAATCAAGATAGTCATCCGTCTTCTCGACATGCTCTGTATGTAGGATCTAGGTAAGTAGATACTCGATATCTCTCTATATAGTTAATTTGCACTAGATTTATAAATTTTTATGTTCGTTTTGAGCCAATCGTGTTTGGAGCACATATATATGTTGATTATTTGTATATCTCAAACAATTTAGGTTTCATACGTGTATTGATCGGATCTATATTTTCAGATAATTGGAAACAACTTTTACATTTTTTTAAGAATTATTTTGCATTATTATATGTCTGTTTCGAATATGAATATGTGTTTGTAAATTATCGTCATTATATCTTTTATATAATTAGAAAATTATATAATTTTGAGGGTTATTGTAGAAAAGATGACCAACAAGATTGCTCAATATTGACATTTGATATAATCGAGCAATTTGATTAATTAATAAAAGTCAAACAAAATTAAATCTAAAATTTGTCAAATTATCACTTTAGTTTAGCCAACCAACAAAACAAAAAAGACCACCAAAACACATCTGTCTAAAAAAAAAAAAAAAGAAGGTAATTTTCAAAACATTATATGTTAAATGTAAAATACGCTATACTCTAACTAACAAATACAATCATAAAATCCAGTCAATAACTTTATAAAAAGAATATATTCTTAAATCCATTTTTATGTACTATAGTGTAGTGTAAAATTATTTGTTTTTATAATTTTTAATGATTTTAAATATTTGAAAATACATCTTAGGCTTTTTATATTCTTTTAATTTTTTTATTATTATTATACTCAAAACTCTGTATATACACAAGATTATACATATCAAAATAAAAGTACAAAATATTGTTACATGTAAACAAATGTTCGAGATTTTGACGTATCAAATTGTCCAATCGAATATTTTGAATCAAATTAACATGTAAGATACAGTTTCGTGAATTACTTTAAATTAAAGTAAAAGCTTTATATTAGGTTTTGGATTGGGAAACAAAATAACACAAACAAGCCAATATTTTTATTTACGTGTTTCTTTTTGTGTGTCATCGAGTATATGCTAAATGAATATAAAACTAAAATTTGAGTTTATAATAAGGTCTAAGTTATATAATATATGTAAATTGTTCTAAATGTTTTGTTATGATATATGTATTTAGAAATTATTAATACCCGTTTTGTGAGCGAGTAGATAAAAAAGCTCATATCTTTTATAAAATTTTGAAATTTTTATAGTTGATTTCTATTGACATGTCATTCCAAGTGTGAAGGTGGGTAATTGTACTAGTAACAAAAAAATTTAAAAGCATATTATCAAAAAAATAACAAGTATCATCCGAGCATTAACTAAAGTTATTTATAAGTTTGACTAATGTGTATTAGATGTATTTTAAGATTTAAAAAAATTTAAGTTTGATAAAAGTGTTTTACGCAATAAGAGGAAACCCAAAACTAAAATTGAATACTTTGATTGGACTAATAGGAGAGTTCGATTTTAAAATTGAGTCTTCTGATTGACCAATAAAAGTCAAAGTTGAAGATGATTTAATCAACACTACGATAATTATGTTTATATGTTCAGTTGTAGGGGAAAAACCATAAAACATGTGTCTAAATTAAAAATAAAGAAACTTAAAAAAAATGTGGGGGTGGGGGTTATTAGTTTTATAGGTTGAACGTAAAAGAATGTTATTTTCTGATTGGTTAATATAATTTACGTGTAAACAAAATAATCTAGTCTTAAATTTTATTTTTAATGTAAAATTATCAGGTACCATAATTATAAGCTTATAAATATAAAAAATATTCACTAGACTTCATATAATTGTTTTTAAAAAAACAACAATTATTATTATTGTTGTTGTTATTTATAAATATTATTATTATTATATTAAATTAACATGACAATCAAAGTTTATATATGCACGGAATTATAAATATTAAAATGAATGCACATATTACTGTTATATGCAAATTAATACACGAGATTTATATATAGCAACAAATCATTTAAATATTAGCTTACCATTTAAAATTATCACATTTGCTTATAAATTGTCTATAAGATTAACCTTTACACGGAGTTGTAGGGGTGAGCATGGGGCGGTTTGGGGCGGTTTTTGACTAAAACCAAACCCCGAACCGAAAACTTCGGTTTTTAATAATTGCAAACCGTTCGGTTTTGGTTTTTTCGGTTTCGGCTTTTTGGTTTTTTTTTTATTAAAACGGTTCGGTGTCGGTTTTTTTTTCGGTTTTTTTTATGCTTTCAAATTTACCAAATTGTTAACTCGAAAGTTATGATCCATCACTTGTTTACTCAACCAATAAAACAAACTAGTAACAAATAAACTTTTCAACGCAACACAATAGACTATAAAGAGAACAAATATCTATTTTTATTATCAAAGGTGATCACTCAACCAAAACAATCTAGTAAGTACTTTTTAGTATACTGTTATTAATTATATACAACACCTTCTTTCAGTCTTTCTTCCGAAGCAGGTTGTTTTGTTCGGGTTTGTTAGTAAGAGAATCTGGCTTCCCCTTAATCATCACTGCTACTCACTTTCAAATCAAAAGGCCGCATTCCACTTGTCTGTAAAGGACCGGAGCTATCACCCTTTTCAATAACCGTAGGTCCGAAAACTCTGGATGTTGCCTTAGGATCTGTAATAGTTTAACCAAAAACTAGATTTAAGAATCCAGAAGCTTTTATAGAAGTTATAGAATAGATGATAGTTTCTCATTGAACAGATATACAATTTTCAGAATATGTTATTTGATACTAACCGAAAGATCTGTTTTGTTGAGTGATCCGGCATGAAGACGCCCAGTTTGAAGCTTCTCAAAAGGTGGACCACCAGTATCACTTTCAGGTGCATATTGCATCTAAAAAAGTAAACAGTAACAAGATAGTTCAATATTAGTAACATCATTTGGTTGATAGTCAATTAAAACATATTAATATACTAGTAGTTTTTTATTACATAACAACAACGTCAACAACAAGCTCCCCATTATTTATTCACTCAAATGAGCATGATAACTTGCAATACAAAATGATAACATAAGAATGAAATGACATATAGTAGGCCACATATTAGATACACCATCTTTGTCTACATGATCTACAACTACTGCTCATATTACGTAATATATGCATGTTGACCATAAGATTTTTATAGCTCGAAGTCGAAATCGAACCAAAACAAACCATAGGAACATCTAATGAAAATAGGCATACAACCCAAATAATGCAAAGTTCAAGTAACATTGATCATGCCTCATACAACTGCAATCATACCAAAAACTTTTTGCAATAATTTAGAACAATAATATAAACAATTATCAACATGAATATAAACAATTAGAACAATAATATAAACAATTATTGTTCAAAAAAAATATATATATAAACAATTATCAACATGAAAGAATACGATTTGATAACAATATAAATAGCAAAAGTTTAACTAGATATTAAATCATTCATAGATATATAAGATACAATCATACAAGTAACATAATTGACATCAGATTTATGTGCATACCAATAATCATCAATCTATCAATGTTCTTTTCATTTTTATTATAAACTATTAAACTATGATTATAAAAGAATTACAACCTTAAACTTTTCCGTGTCCATGGCTTGCGTCTTTGAGATGGAAGGGGAAAATGTTCAACGAAAGGTTATTTTGAAGAGGTGAGATTAAGTTTGAGTTGTTAAGTGGGAGTGAGTTGTGGCTATATAGGTGTCGATACCTAGAAATAATAGGAGTTTTGAACGGTGTAATATGTCTAAATGTTTAAAAGATATGGACAAATCAAATCAAATATTTTATAAAGATAAGATTATTTGATAAAATTTTAAAGATATGCAAAGGCGGGGCGGGGCGGATTTTTCGGTTCGGTTTTCATTTGGAACCAAAAACCGCCCCAAACATTCGGTTTTTCTAAAAGTCAAAACCGCCTCCGTTTGTTTTTTATTTGGTTCGGTTTTTTCGGTTTTTGTGCTCACCCCTACGGAGTTGTAATGCAACGACTCATGATTAATAATTAATTGTCTTCCTATTTAAAGTTTAACTAAAGATATCCGAAAAATTGCTATTTTTACAACCCACACGTGTTAAGATTTTAAATACAACTAAAATCATTAGAAGTTTCTTATTTTAAACTAAAAAAAGTTCCTATCTAGAATTGTGTTATATAGTTTAATAACTAAAATAAGGATAACATACTACAGTAAAAAAATATTAAAATGAGTGATACTACTGTTCTCGACACAAGGTCGGTAACCTATAAAGTTAACATGTTCATTTGTGTATTTATGTTTCCTAAATAAGTATGACGGATAAAAGATTTTGAAATAATCGAATATATGAATAAAAAAACTTATACGTTCACCGAAAAAATATATTTTAAATATAATTATTAGCTATACATAATCTTCTAAAGTTGTAGACCGTAGACTTACAACTAGGATAATACGGAGTAACCTTCATAATCTTACATCGGGTTCACTACTACAAAAAAGGTCTTTTAGAACGGTCGAAAAGAGCTTTTAGACCGGTTACCTAATTGGTCTAGAATGGCTTTTAGAACGGTTACCCAACCTATTCATATATCATATGACACCATGCAGTGCTTGAATCGGTGATAATCAGCTTTCCACTACTTTTACCCCGGCCTTTAATGCCATTTTTATTCTTCTTTACTGTTTATTATACCTCACCATCAGACACCATGTAACGAGTCTTTACGCGTGAACCTGCAAAATAACACCTAACCACTAATGGTGTTATGACGCCTCAACTACACAACATAAGAATGAAATGACATATAGTAGGCCGCGTATTAGATACACCATCTTTGTCTACATGATCTACAACTACTGCTCATATTACGTAATATATGCATGTTGACCATAAGATTTTTATAGCTCGAAGTCGAAATCGAACCAAAACAAACCATAGGAACATCTAATGAAAATAGGCATACAACCCAAATAATGCAAAGTTCAAGTAACATTGATCATGCCTCATACAACTGCAATCATACCAAAAACTTTTTGCAATAATTTAGAACAATAATATAAACAATTATCAACATGAATATAAACAATTAGAACAATAATATAAACAATTATTGTTCAAAAAAAATATATATATAAACAATTATCAACATGAAAGAATACGATTTGATAACAATATAAATAGCAAAAGTTTAACTAGATATTAAATCATTCATAGATATATAAGATACAATCATACAAGTAACATAATTGACATCAGATTTATGTGCATACCAATAATCATCAATCTATCAATGTTCTTTTCATTTTTATTATAAACTATTAAACTATGATTATAAAAGAATTACAACCTTAAACTTTCCCGTGTCCATGGCTTGCGTCTTCGAGATGGAAGGGGAAAATGTTCAACGAAAGGTTATTTTGAAGAGGTGAGATTAAGTTTGAGTTGTTAAGTGGGAGTGAGTTGTGGCTATATAGGTGTCGATACCTAGAAATAATAGGAGTTTTGAACGGTGTAATATGTCTAAATGTTTAAAAGATATGGACAAATCAAATCAAATATTTTATAAAGATAAGATTATTTGATAAAATTTTAAAGATATGTAAAGGCGGGGCGGGGCGGATTTTTCGGTTCGGTTTTTCATATGCAACCAAAAACCGCCCCAAACATTCGGTTTTTCTAAAAGTCAAAACCGCCTCCGTTGGTTTTTTATTTGGTTCGGTTTTTTCGGTTTTTTTGGTTTTTGTGCTCACCCCCACGGAGTTGTAATGCAACGACTCATGATTAATAATTAATTGTCTTCCTATTTAAAGTTTAACTAAAGATATCCGAAAAATTACTATTTTTACAACCCACACGTGTTAAGATTTTAAATACAACTAAAATCATTAGAAGTTTCTTATTTTAACTAAAAAAAGTTCCTATCTAGAATTGTGTTATATAGTTTAATAACTAAAATAAGGATAACATACTACAGTAAAAAAATATTAAAATGAGTGATACTATTGTTCTCGACACAAGGTCGGTAACCTATAAAGTTAACATGTTCATTTGCGTATTTATGTTTCCTAAATAAGTATGACGGATAAAAGATTTTGAAATAATCGAATATATGAATAAAAAAACTTATACGTTCACCGAAAAAATATATTTTAAATATAATTATTAGCTATACATAATCTTGAGCGTCTTGACAGCTAATAACATTCGAACCCGTTCCTCAACAAAGCCCCACACAAATATTCCCAATCCTTAGCATTCTTGAGCGTCTTTTCAAATAAGATCGGTTACTTCAAACCGTTCTTGTGCGAAAAGTAGTTTCATAGGTCTTCTCTCAACCCATTTAACAATGGAAGAGAGTCATTGGAGGCTATTGATAAGGGAATGCAAAAACGAAAAGGGGAAGAGGATGCGTCTTTAGGATATGTACAAATCGTACATCAGGGAGTATTCAGATACTAGAATAGTCCATGTTCTTACACCACCTAAGACGCCAATCAACAAAGGATGAAAATCAATGGTTTTCTCTAAACTATAGTTACTGGAAAGCTTGCTTACATGTGACTTGTGAAAATAACAAATCATAAGTGATTTTAGAAATCAGAAAAATAACGAATCACAAATAATTTTCTGAGCGAAAATTTTACAAATAGAAAAATAACAAATCACAAGTGATTTTTACAAATCACATGTGATTTTTTTGGGCGAAAATTTTGAAAAAAAGTTCGTCGAAAGTATATAAAAGTGCATATCTATAGAAAGATTATTTAATTTTCGTCGCGATGGTATATTTTTCGTAGCTTGAAGATTTACCGTTTGCAAGATATGTTGTTTAAAAAAAAGTGAAAAATGGATGAAAAGCTAAATGAAGGCCCATGATTGTTTGTTTTGTTATTTAGATAATTGATGATTGTTGCGGATCTGACTGTTTGTAATATTCGTTAATGATTATTGATGTTTCTTTAATAAGTGTATTCTTTTGAAAAAAAATCAGTTCGGGTGGTGCTTCTAAGAGTAAAAGTGATGACGTATAGTCTATATTCGGGTCACGAACCCGACTAAAGTCCAACACTAATTTAGCCCGGTACGAACTGGGCTACGTTGATTAAGAGTTTGGGCTCACGAAAGCCCAAGCCCAAATCTATTTACGGAATAGATATCGGATATCTCCTAAATGTGGAGATAATCATTCCCAACCGACTTAGGCGGGATACGCCGAGGGTTGAGGAACACGGAACCAACAAGGATTCCGTGTGTATATAAAGGGAATCTCATCCCTCATTTAAGGTACGATCTCAAACCCTAATTCTCCTTAAACCCTAAAATCGATTACTTACTCTCACGCCGGAGGATAATCGTGGGAGACAATCCCACGGTAAGCCTAACGGTGTTTTCTGTCTTTAGTGCGCAGGTCTCAAGCAACGATTCTCAATTGGTACGAGAGTCGGAGCCCCGAATAAGGAACGCCCAACTTTTGTATCAACAAGTGGCGCCATCCGTGGGACCCTACACTAAGAACCAACACCAGAATGACGAAGCATGGAAATCAGCGATCGCAGTCAGACCTTATGGGAAAGAAGTCGCAAAGCGGACTAACTCCTAAGCAAAAATCTGGGACAACCAGCGCTGCTAAAAACAAGGGATCAGGCCAAGACTTTGTCTTCTCTCTAGTGGAACCGCGCTCGGGAACAACCCAAGCCACTACAACCACCACGAGTGGAGTAGATCCACTGCGCACCGTCCTTACTACTCCCTTTCAATCGGTGCTAGAAACTGACCTAACAAAGGCACCAAATGCACCGGACCGGAATAAGGGTACGGTGATAGAAACAAACGCACTCGCTCTTGAGGGGGTCGCACCAGAGCTAGCACCAGAAGTTTTCGTATCCCAAAACTACGAAACATTAACTGCCCTCATGCAAGAAGAAGAGAAAAAGAGATCAGGTCGGGACTTGAAAGCCCGACTCAATTTCGATTCTGAATACGAGACTCCCCCACTGCGCTGTCAGAAAGAGAAGCGCGGGAGAGACAGCCGCCGACCCCCAATATTCAACATACTCGGGAGGAGAATCGAGGATGATGAGACATCTCACTCGCATCATCTGAGTGAGAGTGATGAAGATGGAAAGCGCACCAATGTCCACACCAGACTTGGTAGCCGCAGAATCCAAAACAGATTGGGACGACGCTATTCCCCAAGTGAAAGCCCTCCGAGTACAAACTCATAGGACAGTCGGCGCAAGCGCTGAAAGAGGGAAAATTCGTCCTCTGAAAATTCCTCGGACAACGAGGATAGTGAAACTGGACACTGGAAATCCAGAAACAGATATGATGACCAGGAGGATGAAGATATATCCCTCCCTTGGCGCCGCCAAAAGGTGGATGCGTTCACTCGGCGCATCAGTGACTTCTCAGAAAGCAAAAGAAGGCGCATGCCCGCCAACGTAAAGACCTATGATGGAACAGGTGACCCTGATGATCACCTCAAAAATTTTGAATCAGCCGCGACAATTGAAAATTGGCCACAGCCTGTGTGGTGCCACATGTTCAACTCCACACTAGTGGGAACCGCGCGGAACTGGTTCAGCAAGCTCCCACGCAGAAGCATCAACGGATTTGAGGAATTGAGAAAGGCGTTTCGCCTAAACTTTACTCAGAGGAAGAAGTGCGCTAAAAATCCTGTCGAACTCGCCAGGGTAAAGCAGCGCCAAGGAGAGTCTACAAGCGCATTCATGGAACGCTTCAAAGATGAATGCATGCAAGTTAAAGCATGCCCGGAAGTATTGAAGATCTCTGGTTTCATGAACGGGATTAACAATCCAGAACTCATCAAGAGGTTGAATGACAAGATTCCTGAAACCTTTGATGAACTCATGAAACGCTCTCGGTCCTTCGTCCAGGGAGAAGCCGCTGCGGCGGATAGCAAAAGGAACTACTCGAACTACCGGTCACACGATCAACCTGGGAGACAATCCAATGACCGGGGTAGTAACCGTAATAGGAGCTATCGCAGCCAGGGGAGCGGGAGGGATAATGACAGATACACCCCGCTAATCAAGACCCCGAAGGAAATACTCGCAACAGAAGGTGCGAATTTTCCAAGACCGACGCAGATGCGCACTCCAGAGGATCGGCGCACTGGGAATGGATATTGTGATTACCATGCACAGAAGGGCCATACCACCAACGAATGCGTCCAACTACGCCAGCTCATCGACAAGATGGTTAAAGAAGGTAGATTGGACCACTTGGTCAAAAACATTAAAGAGGGAAAGGATAGACAAAAAAGTGGAAACAAGAAGGAGACACCCAAAGACAAGGCTGACACGATCTACATGATACAATCATGGCAGCGAATCACTAGGCAGAAGGTCAGCCAAGAATTTTCACGTGGAAAGGAAATCTCTTTCCCCACCTTAACTGCGGACAACGCAGAGGTGGAACCACTCACTATAGAGATAAGCGCGGGGGGTCACGACATCCACCGCATGTACGTTGACGGTGGAGCTTCTGCAAACATCATGTATGAACACTGCTTCAAGCGGCTGCGCCCTGAAATACGCAGTCAGTTAAGCCCGGTCAGCACGGCGTTGACTGGTTTTACTGGTGAAAAAATATGGCCGATGGGGCAAATAAGACTACCAGTCAGCATCGGAAACGAACAACATTCCGCGACGGCCTGGATGGAATTCATGGTGATCAAATCTCCATCGCCATATAATGGCATTATCGGGAGACCTAGGATATCAGCTATGCGCGCAGTGCCATCAACAGCGCACGGGATGCTTAAATTCCCAGTGGAAGGAGGCATTGTTACTCTCTACAGTGCCACTATCCCACATAGAGAATGTAACACGATTACATGCGAAACGGCACCGATCCCAGAACAACGTGCAACCAGAATTCCAAATCTGAAGGTTGCAATTCACCCTGAATACCCAGACAAGGAAATATCCATCGGAGGGTCACTGTCGGACAACGGCAAAGCGGCTGTGTGCGCGCTCTTACAAAAGAACTTGGACATTTTCGCATGGGAGCCAAAACACATGACCGGAGTACCACGCTCCATAACAGAGCATAGACTGAGAATCCGACAAGGGTACTCACCAATACGCCAGAAGAAGCGCGGGCAGGCTCCAGAGCGCGCGCAAGCAATCCTGGCGGAGGTACACAAACTTGTGGATGCAGGAATCATGCGGGAAGTCTATTACCATGACTGGCTTTCCAATCCAGTCATGGTAAAGAAGAGCGATGGCAGCTGGCGTATGTGTGTAGACTACACTAACCTTAACAAAGCATGTCCACAAGACTGCTATCCATTACCAGAGATAGACTGGAAAATAGAGTCTTTATGCGGATACCCATTAAAGTGTTTCCTCGATGCATACAAAGGATATCATCAAATACAGATGACTAAGGAGGATGAGGAAAAAACGGCCTTCCACACAAGCCAAGGCGTTTATTGTTACACAAAAATGCCCTTTGGCTTGAAGAACGCGGGCGCCACCTACCAGCGGTTAGTAGATAATGCTTTCGAAAAGCAGGTGGGCCGCAACCTAGAGGTCTATGTTGATGACCTAGTCATAAAGAGCCATACTGAAGGTGAGTTAGTACGCGACATTGAGGAAACGTTCAAAACCCTACGAGAAATCAACATGAAGCTGAATCCGAAAAAGTGTACCTTCGGAGCTACTGAAGGTATGTTCCTTGGATACCTTATCGAACCTGACGGTATAAAACCATGCCCAGAAAAGACAAAGGCGGTCATCGATCTTCCCTCACCGCACACGTTGAAGGAAGTCCAATCCCTCAACGGAAAGCTGTCCGGCCTAAACAGGTTCCTATCCAAGTCAGCAGAAAAATCGCTACCTCTTTTCAAGACACTCAAGAAGTGCATAAAGAAGGGTGATTTCAGGTGGACCACGGAGGCAGAAGTGGCCTTCACTCAGCTTAAACAGCATCTGGCAACGCTCCCAACACTTGTTGCACCCCGACCAGGGGAAGAGCTGATCATGTACTTGTCTGCAACTGATGGAGCAGTCAGCGCAGTGCTACTAACAGATAGGGATTCAGTACAAACCCCCATCTACTTTGTAAGCAAAGCGCTCAAGAAGACGGAGATGAATTATAGCGCAATGGAAAAGTTAGTTCTGGCATTGGTGTTTGCTGCCAAACGACTACGCAGGTACTTCCAAGCGCACCCGATAGCAGTAATCACAGACCAACCGATCAAGCAGATCATCTCCAAACCTGATGCATCAGGCCGACTCCAAAAGTGGAGTGTATTGCTAGGTGAACACAACATCTTTTACAGACCACGTACCGCATCAAAGGACAGATTTTGGCAGACTTCATCATCGAGAAGCCAAACACCGATGAGGTACCCGCCCCAAGTAAGAAGGTACTACAAGATCCATGGATCTTGTTTACCGATGGATCCTCATGCGTGGACGGGTCAGGAGCTGGCCTCATTCTCACAAATCCAGAGGGAATGGAATTCACTTACGCACTGCGTTTTGAATTTACAGCGACAAATAATGAGGCAGAATATGAAGCTCTAATCGCCGGACTACGCATTGCAGCTCGAATGGGTATACGTAACCTGGAAGCAAATGTGGATTCCCGGCTAGTAGCCAACCACGTGTTGGGCGAATACGTGGCTAAAGAAGAAAATATGATTCAGTATCTCGACAAGACCAAGACACTGATTAAAGGCTTTGATAGATTCTCCATCAAGCAAGTTCCTAGAGGAGAAAACCGCAAGGCAGATGCACTAAGCAAGATCGCTTCGACAAGCTTCGCACATCTGTCAAAGCAAGTGCTGGTGGAAACACTGAAAAGCAAATCCATATCGGAGATGGAAGTCTCCACAGTAATAGAGGAGGAAGGTCCTACATGGATGACACCGATAACGGAATTCCTAAACAACGGAATCTTACCCCAAGAACAGAAGGAAGCTCGCAGGATACGGCGCACAGCACAAAGATTCGAACTTCGAGACAACATATTGTACCGACGCTCCTTCCTTCAACCATGGCTCCGCTGTGTAGGACCACTACAAGCAAATTACGTGCTGCGAGAAATCCATGAAGGTTCATGCAGCATGCACTCAGGACCACGGTCCGTTGTGGCACGCGCCATGCGATCAGGGTACTACTGGCCAACCATGCACCGCGATGCGCGGGACTTAATAAGGAAGTGCAACGATTGCCAAGTTCATCGACCCATCCCGCGCCAACCACAGCACGAGCTAACACCAATCACATCTCCATGGCCATTCTACAAGTGGGGTATTGACATTGCAGGACCTTTTCCAGTCGCAGCGGGAGGATTAAAATTCCTCATAGTCGCCATAGATTACTTTACTAAGTGGATCGAAGCAAAAGCAGTGGTAACAATCACTGGCAACCAGGTGAAATGCTTCGTCTGGGAAAACATTGTATGCCGCTTTGGTTTACCTGGCGAAATCATCTCGGACAACGGGAAACAATTCTGCGAAAATCCTTTCAAGGATTGGTGCGAGAAGTTGAACATCACACAGCACTTCGCATCAGTTAAACACCCACAAACTAATGGCTTAGTAGAGCGCGCAAATCGAAGCCTGGGTGAAGGCATTAAAGCGCGCCTGGACAGGCACAAAGGAAGATGGGTGGAAGAGCTCTCGCATGTTCTGTGGGCGCACCGCACCTCCATAAAGACCAGCACGGGAGACACTCCCTTTTCACTAGTCTATGGGACAGAAGCCGTCATACCAGCCAAAATTGGAATGCCAACTATTCGCACCGCTGAAATTAACGTGGCAACCAATGATGACGAACGGCGCGTCGATTTAGACCTGCTTGAGGAAAGGCGGGAACGCGCATCTATAAGGGAGGAAAAATCAAAGTCAAGGATGAAAGGATACTATGACACCAAAGTACGCAGTCTCTCATTCAGACCAGGTGATTTCGTCTACCGCGCTAATGATGCGAGCCATGCAGAGGACACGGGCAAGCTCGGACCAAAGTGGGAAGGATCTTACGAGGTTACTGAAGCATCAGGAACGGGCGCGTACAAGTTACGAGGCTTGGATGGTAGAGAGCTGCCGCGCACATGGAACATATGCAACCTCAAGAGGTGTTACCTATAGGAATGGCTACGGCCCAGCGCTCCGACGCTCCTGCACTTTACTGAAGTGCCAAATAAACATCCATGTATTTACTTTTTTCATTAGTATAATGTCTTCTTTATTTCTTTCTTATAAAAACTTGCAAGTATCAATAAAACGCCGCGGTTTCTAGCTAACTCCGCGACACATCTTACTTTGTTATTCCCATATACTGTATGTTTTAACAATTTTTAATTTCATGCCCACGCGGCGTGCATGCACTATATTAAAACCCACGATGGCAAAAGGATAAGTTAACCTACTAAACAACTTGTTGAATAAGAGGGTTGCAAACCCATCAACACCGGATCACGAATCCTTGTTAAACACCTTGTTCTCAAGACGTTGGAATAAGCTTTGTGCGCATCCCACGACGGATGTGCAACAACGCACATGTGCACGTTTAACAACTTTGGAACCAAGACACTTGATTCCTTAATTTGGTATTTACAGTACGCTGCATATCATTAACATACACGATTATGATGATACTTGGAAATTATTTTTTAAAGTATCTTAGGATCTTCATACATGATTATGGATTTCTTGTATTATTCACACTTGCATATACATGTAACAACGAATACGTCTTTTACGCGAAGACAAACAGACAAGTATGTATGCTACGAATGGCAATGATACAAGATGATTTTTATTAAATAACTACGAGTTATTACAAAAGGGGTGCTACTTTACAACATATACGCCTACCAACTATTACAACGCTCAATAGATGAGCCACCCACGCGGTTCGAGGTATCTTTGGCCTCGTCAAGCTTCTTCAACAGATCTGAATCCTGCCGAGACACAGTAGCAACACTTACCGGCACCCCATCAGACCTTGGCTGGTGCGCTGCACCAACCCCGCACAAGATTGCTTTCCCCTTGATACCTTTCTTTTGGGCAAGTCTGGTCGCATGCGCTTCCAGTACCTCCTTCAAAGGCACTTCTTTCTCTAAAGCCAACGGATTCAAAATATCCCTTGGACGCGCAAAAACAGGTACCTGAAGCTGTGAGTCATGGGGTTTCAAGAAGTAATCCGGCTGGGCTTCTGCACCCTCGGCATGATGACGCGCAAGAGTCAACCCTGCCATGATGACGTCTATAGGATAATCCTGATCACGCTCAAGTTCAACAATCATAGGGAGCTCTAACTCTTTCATCCTTTTCATTGCAGCAACCAGGTGATCATACGCCTTAGCATCATAATTTGGTACCTCATTAACGGGTACCTTTAGCAGTTCCGATTCATGCAGCTTCTCTAAAACTTCTGCCTTGCCGCGCTCCAGAGCGCACTGAACTACTTCCCCGAAGGCATTAACCACTTCTGGTGACTCCAGGGTATTAAGTGCGGCAAGACGAAGACCATGACCTACGAGCCACCTGCGCTCAGCTATAGTAGACATCAGCTGAGGATACAACTCCTCGTCGTACTCAATGCTGAGTTTGCGCAGTTTTGCCTCTTGCACCTCCAGTGCATCTTTCACAGTAGCACAAAATTCTTCAAGTTGGGATGTCATCGCATCTTTGCCCTTCTCAAGATATTTAAGTACCCAGTGGCACGTAGACTTGTACCCGGCAACATCCGCACGCTCTTGATTTATTTGGCACATCAGCGCCATTTTTTCCTCAGCCTGCTTCTGAGCGTACGCGCTCAAATCCTTTGCCTCAGCTTGGGCGCTATCCAGCTGCGCCCGAGTGCTCGCCAGTTGCGCCTCCAGCAACGCTATTGTCTGGTCCTTTTGCGAATCTTGACTATCCCCACCAGAAACTCGGTCTTTCAGCTTCACGATTAGCGAAGCCTGATGTACAGAATCCTGCACCAAATCTTCGACCAATTGCTCTATGGGTGCATCTACATCAGACAGGTCTTCATCGTTCTGACTATGCGGCTCAGAATGCGCTGAACGTGCATGACTAGCCTTGGGGGGTGACTCTACAATCTGCTCCACCCTGCGTACGTTCACCAGAGAAATGTTAGGCTCACATATAACACAACTAGCGCATCAACCAACAAAAGAAAAAATATATATATTGAAGGCATCACTTACTGCGGTCCCGCGATATTAGCCGAGGGGTGCGAAGACGCTTCATCAGTGAATGATAACTCCACAGTGTGGATCACAGGGCGTTTTTTCCTTGAAGTGCCTGCGCCATCATCTCCTCGTGTCCTTTTGCGATTGAGCCCAGATTCTTGTTCTTCTTCTTCCTCTATAGGATGCGGCACTGCTACGGGTGGTGGCTGCGCCACAGGGGAAGGTACTCGGGGACTTGGAACGCTTTGCAGTGGTGTCGCCTCCACTGCGACCGAGGAGCTAGTTCTTGTTTCCCCTAAATTCAGCTCCAAGGTACGCCCTGCGGTAGCATCTAGAATCGGCTCCTCATCATCCTTCAAGGGCCGTACTCCTGTCTTTACCTCTACGGGCTTTGCTAGCTGTACTACGGTGAATAGATCCATCTTTGCGCAATACAAGACAACATATACATAGGTTATATAATGCGCGAAAAAAATAGAAGAGTGCTCTTACATTATTTACACACAGAGGTACGGAGGAATAAGTACCCACCCTGGCCATTGGCGTCTAAGAAGATTGGGATCTCATCTTCGGGACCGAAATAATTACGGCTGATTCCCATGTGTACCAAAAATCCCTCAGGATAGGCACTAATGGGGATGCGGTTAGCATTTATCAATTCCGCATCCTCAGCGATATAAGACCCAGGCAAGGGACACTCATCCCTCTCTAACGTACCCCGGGTATAAAAATCATAATTCCAGGGAAAGCATGTATCATCTACCCAGAAGAAATACTCCCTCCAGTTCCTAAGTGAGTCTAGTTTATCCGTGTAACACTGCAGCCTACCAGCGCGCTTCGCGAAAGATACCCACCCATGTGCCCACGTAGTATGATAAAAGGCGCGGAATAAGTGGATGGTGGGGTTAATCGCCAACAAACGGCAATTTATCTCAAAATTGGTAATTTTGGCCGCACCAATACAGTGCAACTGTGATATGTGCAGATTATAATAATTTAACACGTCGCATAGAAAGCGCGACAGGGGCACACGTTGATTCGCGAATTCGAATAACCGTGTATATACACCCACTTTCCCTTCGGGGAAGTCCGCAATAGTTGCTAGCGCACCCGGAACAACCGGATGCACATCCAGGGGTATAAAGTAATCCGAGGTGAATTCCAACAGATCGCTCACGGTGAGGTCGGAGGTGAAGTCAGACAACTGTTTGACCATTGTGTTGTTATTTTTGATAAAGCGCACACGCGGTTACCTTTGCCGTAGGCTAGTTTCTGGATTGCAACTACAGGAATGCTTTAACAATGGCGGATTGAGCGTTACTATGAGACACACAGTGAAAATGAAACGGTAGGTTATATAGTTTTTCTCATCCACGTGATGAGAGACACGTGGATTCCACCAACCCTAACTGTGTGGTTGAGATTGCTTGATGGGACACGGGTGCAGTAATTTTCCCCCGATTTACGAGGCACCCATTTTTTAATATTACGGCTGGATGCAATGTATCAAACGGTTATTTCTTTGGCTTTTTTGTTACGCTTCGATTATTTTTTATTGACTCCGGTTATTAGTCTAGTATCCGCAGTTACGCACTGCGCATACTAGACTGGGGGGACATGATGACGTATAGTCTATATTCGGGTCACGAACCCGACTAAAGTCCAACACTAATTTAGCCCGGTACGAACTGGGCTACGTTGATTAAGAGTTTGGGCTCACGAAAGCCCAAGCCCAAATCTATTTACGGAATAGATATCGGATATCTCCTAAATGTGGAGATAATCATTCCCAACTGACTTAGGTGGGATACGCCGAGGGTTGAGGAACACGGAACCAACAAGGATTCCGTGTGTATATAAAGGGAATCTCATCCCTCGTTTAAGGTACGATCTCAAACCCTAATTCTCCTTAAACCCTAAAACCGATTACTTACTCTCACGCCGGAGGATAATCGTGGGAGACAATCCCACGGTAAGCCTAACGGTATTTTCTGTCTTTAGTGCGCAGGTCTCAAGCAACGATTCTCAATTGGTACGAGAGCCGGAGCCCCGAATAAGGAACGCCCAACTTTTGTATCAACAAAAAGTGTCGCATTAGTGAGGACCGGGAAGGAGGATGAAGTACCATTATCAAGGGTCAGTGATAGTTCAATATTTTGGGTTCTAATTTTATAGTTATAAAACTAGGTGTGTTTAGTTGGAGAAAAAAATCTTAAAATTGGCTGAGTGTTTGATTTTTCAAAGTACTTTTTTCTTCTTTAGCATGCAGACATGCAAACATTTTTCAAATAGCGTTTGTTTTTTCTACTTATGTCTAAAGGTGCACATACATTTGTGAAAAAGTCTGAAATAATTTCTGAAAAAACAAATACTATTGCCTGAGGATAAAATTGTCACAAAAAGTGGTGTGATAAGTAGTTACCATGATTTACAAATCACCAACTTTGCAAAACACTTGTAAAGTCAACATTCAATTAAGCTTGTCATTTAGAAATGCTAGTGATCAAAGGCTCATGACAGAGGAATCTTTTACATGTATCGTTGGCTTTAGATAAATATAAAAGAAAGAGGAAGTTGAAATTTAGTTTTTAGCTCGTATATAGTTCATTTTATCAGATGTCTTAGTTATGTAATGTTCACAAAAGAGCATATAGATTCTTCAGTTTAACTATAACTTGATGCTCACAGTTTCTGATATATGCATGGAATGCTTTGATTTGCAGCCTATTGATATGATTTCAGCTGTCAAAGAGTTTCATGCGTTGAGTAAAGAAGATCTTAGCAAACTTATAAATGATGGTAAAAATGGCAACATTCAATGGACCAAAGCCGATGGTACCTCATTTGAGGTTGGTAGAGTTTATATCTAATCATTTATTCATTCGTTATAAAGTTTCAATCTATTTGATGTCATAAACCTTGTGTTTCAGATAAATGTGGAAGATATGGCAAGAAAACTTTCCATCCACCTAGTTGGATATTATGTAGCATCCAAACAAGATGAGGAACTCTATAAATATTTATTAGCCGGTGTACGAGTATTGCATACATTATGTGACCTTGCGCCTCACCATAGAGGACTTAAGGAGGTTAGTGATTTTGTTCTTAAATTTGTTTATTTATGTTATCTCTTTTTTCCCATTGGGATTTATGACATTTTCGTAATGTTAGCTTTTAACTTGCTTGGATTTTGTTGTTGTCATAACCAATCCTACCACTGTTCTCTCTTACCTTATTCAGGTGGAAATTTTGACCCATATACTTATGAACGAGTTGCTTTGTGTTTTATCAAACGCATCAAATAGGCCAAATAATAACTTTAGCTAAAAGGGGGACGGGTTGAAAGTAGCAAAAAGTATAATTAAATGACACCATTCGTTTTTATGAACAAAAACAAAAACACGCCATTATTTATCAAAAAGTAGATGCTTTAGGAAATACATTTGTATACCCGTTATTTTTCTTTTTTTCTCAACATTCCAGTAACTGAGTTTTCTGCTGCAGGTTTTGTTTAAGGAGACGGAGGCATCACGTCAGACGGCTTATTTGGTATCTTCCATGATTTGTTTTCTTCATAATGCTGGAGAGGTTAGCTCTATCGTTTTTACACATTTTTATTTTGGCCAATTATTTTTTTATTATTATGTAGCACTGAAACATAATCTTGGTGATCCAGAAAATTGATGCTTCAAGCGATATGGTCCATTTGCACTCAGCATTGTTGGCTAGCATTTTATATCTGTTCAAATCAATTATGCTCGAACAATGGAAATGCAATGACCCTGCTTCTTTGCTAGCTTTCCTACCTGAGGTGACATCTTATGATCCAAAAATTAGGAGTCAATGATTAATTTTTTCTGATTGCGTTTCATTTTAGCATAGTTTCAGTTTAAAAGATTAGCAAAAAAGAGAAACGGGTCAAATGAGTCACAGTGGTGAAAGTCGTTCATAGTGTATTATTTATGCTTGTAGTAACATGGTTTTTATTCATAGTTTTATTCTGTTGATATAATGTTGGAGTCGCTAATGGTTATACTTATATATATATTTCAGGTTAATGTATTAATGTGTCTAACTTTTCAAGCTGTTGGTTCGGTTATTAAGTTTCTTCAAGTAAAACTGTCTCGCATGCAGTCAAGTGATGATGATGTGTACCATCTCTTTCAGTCCTTTGAGGCTTCTCTACAGTTTCTTTATACACTTTCCCAGGAAGAAATATTTCGCGAACGAGCGATTGATCAGAATAAGGTTTTTAAGGTAAATAAGAATTTTGTATTTGTACCATTATATCTTGTTATTTGCATGAAAGATGAATCTTTTGGAAATTTACATAGACGCTTATCGGATCAGTTTTTACTTGAAAACGATGTATTATGTGTTCCAGTACAACACTCACTCTCTTGTTTTTCAGGTACTATGTGAAGGAGGTGTTGTTCTTAAGTTGGTTCAGGACATCATGAAACTGCCAGAATGCAAAGACTCTTATCTTACTGCATGCATTTATAGGCTTAAAACAAAAGCTTTATATATCGTAAGTTCAAATTGTAGTTTGCTTATTTTTTTTAATTGGATCAGTTAATTAATAGCTACAACTCTATTTTCTTTAGATGCTGTATCTTTGTGAAGCAGCAAACAGCTCTTTCTTGAAATTGTCTATCTCCATGACTCGAGGCCTGGATATAGCTAAGTCAACTTTATCTGAGGTTGGCTTTTTTATCTTGAGAAAAATTCCAATTTGTAGTCTATATAATACCATAGTCCATAGCCATAATCGTGGACATTGCCTACACTCTCATATTGACTGTGAAAAAAGTCTTATGTCTTCTTTCACTATCCTTGCATAAATTAGGTTCTTGAAGTGCTAAAGAAGATGTTTTGTTGAGTTTATGATATATAAAATACAATAAAACATAAAAACATCAAGAGTACACAGCGGAAGACTTAAAGATCATAACAAATAAATTAATTAACTGAAAGTATGCGTAACGTACCTCTTGCGAATGTCAAATCCCTCGAGCAAAGCAAAACAACCCTCGAGCAAAGCAAAACAAAGAAGTACTTATTTGTGTAAGAATAATGTCTTACAACCACGTTCTTGTACACACGAATTAACCAAACGAATCAAGCGATTGCTAGATCTAACACAAGTCCTCGTTTAAGAAAAACGAAACCAAACTCCCTTACTTGGGGTGTTCGGCCGAATATTAGACTAGAGAGAGGAGAGGAGAGATCTAGGGTTAATTCAATGCACAAGTGTATGAAACCCTAGAACCTAACCCTCTTTATATACTAGTAGATAAACTTAGGGAACAAGTTATGATTTTAGGGCTTGGGAAAGCCCCATGGCCGGCCACTTATGCAAAGCCCAAAGAAATCCATAACTTTTCCAAGTTTTCCATTTCTAGTCCTTTCTCTTTTCATTTAACGGTCGTTAGTCATTTTTCCGTCAAATACTTAACGATCGTTAACCGGACTTAATGTGCAATAATTAATCGTAAACATAAACATTAATTATTAACTTTAATTCTCATTCGCTAATGTGTGCAATCCCGTGGTCACGAGTTCGAATCCGGACATTCACATGTTTGTAAATATATACATTTCCAACAGCTCCCACTTGGATATGTTTACAAAACGTGAAATGACATTGGTTAGCGTCTAGCAACACGCCAATGCCCCCGGTACAACTCGTGTATGGTTTTCTGGAGGAAAACCAAGTTTGATGATTCATCATCATATTCATCCTTCTGTTTCTAATACCATGTTAATAAGAATATGGATCTCACTCATTTCTTAATTAACTATTATGTTTCTCGCTTTATGTGATTGATTAAGATTACCAATTCTTCTGAACATATTCCAGAAGACCTTGGGTATGGCCATACAAACATCTTAACAATCCTACGAGGGGCCCAGTAGTATTATACTTCAAAATAAATTTGAAGGAAACAAATCCCATTTTGACTACAAGCAGGATTCATAAATTTCGCAACACTTCTGAAAACAACCCTTATAACTACCAGTTACGTATAGCGTTAGATTGCTTCACAAAAATGCACTACATCCATGACATATCTCTTATATCTCAAGTCAGAGGATAAATATCCATGATATACTTAATGACAAAGATCCATAAAGTATCATCATGTGGGTGTGATAAGTCCTATATTCAATTCATTGAAAATCATCTGAAATTAGTCATGCTACGCATCAATATACTTTCAAGTATATTCTAATTAATACTCAGATTTGTCTTAATTCAATATCATTCCCATGTTATTGATTGACAACGGACTATTTAGAATAACTTAAGTTATTCAAGGATTTAAACATGCAAATATAGGATACAATATTATAAATGAAATCAAACGTATACCATACTTTAATTCATTATAAATAATAATTGTTTAACATCCTTTATCCAAATACTAAATAGATCAATGCATGATAATACTAGTTAATGAATTTTGCCACAAGTCATGAGAATCATACTTGTTGACAAGGCATAATTTCAATTAACTTTGATCTATAGGAATTATGAGAATACTTATTTCAAGAATTCAATAAGTGAATTTCTTGTATGTGTTTACACATATCTTGATATTGTCATATCATTCCATAAGGTGCGTGATAACCTGAACCACCCTTTTATGACAATCATCCTTCAACACTTAAAGTTTAAAGTATTCTTTATTCTTTAATGTATAATGCAACTATGCTCTTAATTGAGCATAACTAGTCAACATGGTCATCACCAACGATACCATGACTAGAATTGAGTGTCATCTCAATCATACCAGCATCATTGTGTACAACAATATGCTCTTTAAACATCCGTAAACTTTGAATATTTATTTGTTTGGTGTCATCCAAACCTCAAGTTTGTTGACTATGACAATTACAACAATTTGTTGTATAGAATCTGGGAGCAACTCCAGGCTGTGGAATGCAATTCTAAATCCAAACATAAATATTACAATGTTGTTAAATCATCTTGTAATCAAGCATGATACAACAACCTTATACACAACATGATGTTCATGATGAATCTTCAAGTTAGACTTTAAGATCTCATTCATATACTATCTTGTCAAAGATATGTACTCATCATGTTCTAATAGACTTATTTATTTACCGCATATGTTTATAATAATAAACATATATATTCCAAGGTTATATATTTTATTTTCCAAATCTTACAAACGAAGTTTCATTCTCAACTAAAACTTAATTTAGGTGGAATGTAGTTGCCCATACAACATATAAGATTTAAAAAATAATGCTCCCACTAGCTTTCAGGAATACTTACGAGCTATCTTATTTTAATTATTAAATCAAACATGGATTTAATTTTAAACATAAGAATCATCTCCTAGATGCATGCATATATCCATTCATGGATTCTTGCAGTTTGTACATATTTAAAGATTATTTGAATTCATAAAACTACTTTGTATTACTTATCGTCCTCGCAAAAGTAATTCCACAACAAAGAGTTTTGATATTCATTGTCAAAATTTCATATCAATAAAACTAAGTATGACAATTATAATCTTTATACTTTTATTTAATGTATCTAGAAAAGAATATTCAATCATAGTTAATTGCTTAAGTATGATTAATATTATTATCACTAGACATGCATTAAATACGCGTACAATATTGTCCATATGATTTCTACACAGAGATTTAAACCACTAGGGTTTTCATCCTTTGAAGAAAATCATCTTCATTAAGATAAACCAAGTATCTAAAGTTGATTATCTTTATGGACAGCATCTCTCCATTCATAGTATGATTGATTTACCACAATTCAACATTTTGGTAAATTCATCATCATGATTAACAGGCTTACCATGATCCTGTAACTCATATTCCTCATCATATTAAATATCTGAGATATCCTTGCGGATCTATGAATGACAATTCCATCATATTGAGATCTATCATATACATGTTTAGCCTCATCATGATATTTGCTAGTGCATTTTAGAAGATTATGTATTTTGTAATTTAGTCTTTCAAGATCTAAACAAAACTCCCACTTGCCTTTAACAATTTAAAGATTACCTTTAAATAGTTTAGCAAGTAGAGCAACAATACATTGTTCTCTTTTGGGATATTACAAAACACATTGATAGTTCCAGACATTAGTTTGTTACAACTCACTATACAAGTAGTTTAACAAATTCAGAACTTCATTATAAGACTTAATGTGATTCATCACATTCCATAAACAAATGGTGTCTTATTAATCTTCTAGGTTGAAGTCTTATTGAGTATATTCAATCTATACTCAATCTACTAACCTTGATAACATGCGGAAGAAACGATAGTTATCTTGAATCAAATAATGCCAACAGATTTTGATTCTTCTAACAGAACATACCATAAAACTATGGTATTTCCTTAGAATTAATATTGTAAGAAAATCTAACAATATTTTAGATAACCATCTACTCTATGGCTTACATATTTACCAACAAAGTAAAACTTAATGGTACAATAGAATTACCAAGTCAATTGCATGTATTATAACACAAGTATTCTTGACCAAGTCAAAAGACATAATAGTTATAATCCCACTATACGTTATAAGTCATTGATCAACTCATTGACTTCATGCATATGTCTTAAAACATAGCAAGTTAACGTCTTACTTTATATTGTAAGTCTTGTATTAAAAGACTTCATGTTTGTGACTTTACAAAATCATAAACATTTATAATTAAAGTAATTATGAACACCACCTCAGGTTTCAATTAATATTTCAAGTTAATATTTACTACATATATTTAAGTCATTCAACGAATACTTAAAATCAAAGTAGTATTAGATTACTTTATTTAATTATGTCATTCCATGAAAAGTTCAACGTAAAAAACTGCAAAATCATCCATGCTCGTTCTCACGACACGTGGATATTTTACCTTGGGCTATGATCTAGTTCACGTTCTCACGTAACATAAATTGTAACTACAAGTGTATCTTAAATATTGAATGACATAAATATTGAAAATAAAGTAGTCTTTGTTATCATCTTGACACATGTTCTTAATAGGGAAATCATACATATTTAAGTGTATATTTCCTATTAGAACGTTATTCTCTTACTTTACAGTCAAGAGAATTCATTTAAATCATATTAATATGTGTTGTACCTTGCACACAATAAAGATTTCTCCCACTTGTGCACGGAACAACATCATGTAGCAGATAAACAACACGATACACGTTCGTTTATTTGATTAATATGATTTGTGTCATAGATATAACTAGTAGATGTAGGACTATATTGATTAGTAAGGAAACGCACATGACTCTCCTTAAAAAACATAAGTGCCTACAATTGGAAAGTAATTATCTTTGAAGATAATCTGGGTTACTACACAGGAAATGAGGCTTGTAGCTCCCACTGAATTAGAAATCAATTAAACAACTTCTTATTCAGTAATGCAACACAAATGCTCCTACTGAATCTGACAACATTGTAAGTGTTGCATAACCAGTGAAAACAACTTGCTTGCTATTTACTTTCCTACACCTTTAAAGAACCATACGTAATCATTACTAAGGTACTAAAAGGTGTATTCTACTCTATGAATGATGGGTTATCCATCAACGTTATTAACTTGAAAAATTGGGTATGCAATTTCTTCCTTAACAGGCCTACCATGCCCCTACTGGTATGTAGCACCTTTAAAGGCTAAAGCAAAACAACTAGATAAAATATGCTAGTTTGCCGTTTACCAATTTTCGCGGTAATTTGTCTAGCTTCTAATTTTGTAACTCATATACATGCTTTCCAGTTTAACCAACATTCATGTTTGTTACAAAAGGATTCATTCACCAAATGAGGGTAATGAAATCTTTATGGAAAATAAGATGTGCAATTCATTGCTATGAGTTACATTAGAATTTAGACAATTCAAACGTTCCTATTATACCTTTCTCATTCATGAAAAGGAATAGGATTGAGTCTCATGCTTCTCCCATGGAAAAGAGACTTCGTTT